>SKCR01008741.1:0-23717 GCA_019454045.1 Zanthoxylum bungeanum | reverse complement strand
GTGATAGGGAAACCGACTTGTGAGCTTGGAATCACCATTCGAAAGCTTGGAGCTTGGACCAAATTTGGAGCACAAAATTCCTCAAATACCGAGAGCTCATGGAGAAAAAAGCATGAAGATTTTTGTTGTTCCTCGCGTCGTAAAATCCGATCGTTGTAAGTTTGATTCCGCCATGTTTTTACGAGTATTCACATATATGATTTCATTGCTTGAATTGATCCTTGAGACTTAATAGAAACCCAACACGTAATAGAAACTAGACGAATAAACCCTAAACTGCTCACAGCCCTCACGTGGCCAATAACCCTCTCATCAAACCCACTCGGCAAACAGCCACTGCCCACACGTCCCTTGCATGTTTCTTCACAAACCAGAAATCCTAAACTGACTCCCATTCCTTCCCAGCAGCAACCATCCCCTGATATTCTTCCTCGGCAAAACAGTCCAACCACCGTTAACCCCTAAACCCAGACACACGTCGAGAATAAGCAAACCCTTCACTCACACGAAGACAACACACACAACATTGAAGAATCAACCGACAATCCTAAAACACGATAGCCACTAAAATAACATCCCATTCCACAAGCACAAACCAACGAACCCTCACACAACCCTCAAACCATACACAAAATACAGACCCTTAAACCGAAACAAAACCCTAACCCTGGCCGACTATAACTCATCACAAAACAGCCCCCCACACTGACCAAACAACCTTCACGCACTCCCTCTCTCGTTCAACAGCCCTTCCATCCAAAGAACCCCACAAACAGCCATAACTCATCCAAAACAAAGAGCCGAGATCACCAAATAGCCAGTCCATGAAATAGTGAGAAACCCATCCCTAAACCGAGTCTTAAAACAGTATAAAAAACAACCAAAACTGAGACAAAACCTGTAGCCTAAGACAGTCAAAATAGTGACCAAAACCAGTCTTAAATAGCAGCCCTGCAGTACCGAACATCTATCCAATTAACAGCCAAAAATAGTGAACGAAATTGCCCCCAAAATATTACCCAAAAACAGTGAGCGAACAGTCCAAAAATAACCCTTGAAAATAGAGAAAACAGCGAGTAGAAACAGTAAGTGAAAACAGAGAAAACAGAGAGTGAAAACAGTGAATGAAAACAGCGGTTGAAAATAGTGAGCGGAAGCAGCGAGTGAAAACAGTGAAAACAGCGGAAACAATGGACCAGTGAAAACAGCAGAAACGATAACCCTTCCGGCGACGTCCCAACGCACTCCCGAGAAGTGACTTAAGAGGTTAGACCTGAGGGCACCCTTTTTATTTATTCTCCTTTATTTTTATTGATCTTTTTTATTTTATTTTACCTCGCATGAGTATTGTGGATTGGTGTATGATATGACCTCCGGATGAATGGAATATGTGTTCTCTCTTGCGGTATATCGGATGGAAACCCAGACGTAAATTCCGTAGCCGAATCCGAATGGACGGTAATGTGGTTTGTACTTGGGAAACAACTCCATGTACCACTTGAGAGACATACATATTTCATTCCATCCAACCTTATGTTTGAGCATGATTTAGTCGTTTAGTATGCTATTTATTTTCTTAAGCATGATTTAGTCGTTTAACATGTTATTTTCTTTTTTATTGCATGATTGAGTTGGTTATTTACAAGCATGATTAGTTATTTCTTTTTGCATTAGGATTTTAATTTATGTTTATGTTTAGGTTGTTATTTATTTTTGTGTCGGATGATTCAATATGTTCATGAGATTATTGCATGTTATTGTGTGTTTGCCGTTATGACGACTTACTTTTATGCACACAAACTTAGATATAGATTTTATTTTCATACATGTGAACTTAGAAGTAGGTTATTTGTGCGTATGAATGTTGTGTAGATTTGGTTAAATTATTGCACGAATCTTTTCATTACAAGTGGCATGAGTAAGAGACCATTCTGAACCCAACGGTTTGAGGTCTTCCCTTGCGAGGGGTGAGTGCGGCCTTGGAATGCGCCCTCGGCTCCTTAGCCTGCGTGATGGCTCCGTTATTATCACAGTACAATGGGATCGAATCCGCCATACTAGGCACAACGCCAAGTTCTGTGATAAAATTTCTAATCCAAACAGCTTCTTTAGCAGCTTTTGAAGCTACTATAAATTCCGCCTCAGTGGTGGAATCAGCTGTTGAGCCTTACTTTGAACAACGCCAACTAATCGCACCACTGTTAATGGTAAATATGTATCCTGATGTAGATTTTCTATCATCTGGATCTCCCTGGAAGTCAGAGTCTGTATAACCCTTAACTTGTAGCTCATTTTCTCCATATATCAGAAACTTATCCTTTGTGCCTTTAAGATATTTTAGGATATGTTTCACGGCTATCCAATGATCATTACCTGGATCAGATTGATATCGGCTGGTCACACTGACACCGAAACTGATGTCAGGTCTAGTACATAGCATAATAAACATTATGCTTCCAATACAAGAAACATATGGCAAGTTAGACATCCTAACTCTCTCTTCCTCAATTTGAGGTGCCATTTTCTTCGAAAGATGTATGTCGTATCGGAAAGGTACATTTGCTACCTTGCAGTTGGTAAAACCGTACCTTTCTAACATCTTATCTATGTACGTCGATTGTGACAACCCTATAAGCTTCATAACTCTATCTCGAAAGAGCCTTATTCCTAGTAAATAAGAAGCTTCACACATATATTTCATGGAGAAGTTATTGTAAAGGTAGGATTCCACACTTTGCATCATCCATATATCATTTCCTATGATAAGGATGTCATCTACATACAAGACTAGGAAAACTATCATGCTCCACTAACTTTCTTATAAACACATGGTTCTTCCTCATTTTTGATGAATCTAGATAATCTAATTATCTCATCAAAATGACGATTCCAGCTTCTGGATGCCTGTTTAAGTCCATAAATAGACTTTTGGAGCTTACAAACCAAGTTTAAGTCTCACTGGATATGAAACCCTCTGGTTGTTCCATATAGATATCCTCTTCAAGAAATCCATTTAGGAAAGCGGTTTTCACATCCATTTTTCATATCTCATAGTCGTGATATGCAGCAATGGCTAAAAGAATCCTAATGGATTTTAGCATGGCTACTGGTGAAAAAGTTTCCTCATAGTCAATCCCAGGACGTTGAGTGTATTTTTTTGCTACCAGTCGGGCTTTAAAGGTTTCCACCTTTCCATCATGTCTTCGCTTCCTTTTGTAAATCCATTTAAAACCAATGGGTTTAACTTCTTCAGGAAGTTCAACTAAGTCCCCGACTTAATTGGCATGCATTGAATCCATTTCAGATTTCATGGCTTCTTGCTATTTTCCCGAATCGATATCCAATATCACTTCTTTATACGTAGTCGGATCTATTTCCTCAAAGAGGAGAAAATCAAGGCTCACATCAGTTGTTAAAAATAGTCTCTCAGGAGGCCTTGATATTCTATTCGACTTACGTAGAACATGTGTTGTAGATCCTTCACCTAGTTGGATCTCTGGTTCCATCTCAGGTTCCTTAATATTGGGATCAAACCTATCAAGTTTAATCTCTATACAATTCCCACTTTCTCTAAAAAAATTGATTTTCAATAAAATTTACAAAGCGAACAACAAATACATTTCATTGCTCGGAATCGTAGAATTGATATCCCATGGAATTATTAGGATATCCAACGAACCTATATTTATATCCTTGAGGTGCTAGTTTATCCCGCTGCGTAATTCTAACGTATACAGAACCCCAAATATTTAAATACCTAAGACTTGGATTTCTACCGAACCATATCTGATAGAGGGTCGTAGAAATAGCTTTCGATGGAGCCCTATTAAGTATGTAGGCATCAGTTTGTAAAGCGTAACCCCAAAGGTAATAAGGAAGATCTGTATAGCTCATCATTGTTCGCATTGTTGGGGTTTCTCTAAGGTCCCAAGGAACATATTAAGCAAGAAATAAGTGTAAATACATCAAAGTTGAGTTGCAGAATACTTACTTTGATCGGATGTGCGAAGCTTTGAACAACAAAACTTTTCTGCCCCAAGCTTTGTGTATTTGGCAATGGCAGAATTTTGCCTCCTCCAAATTCGGCCATGGACTCCATTTATGCTCCAAGCTCTAAGATTATCATGGTGATTCCATGCTCATGAAATTAGTTCCATATCACCTTTGTATAGACTCTTTTGAGTGCTAGCTCTTGATGATTTTTGCCACAAAAATCACCATATTCAACCTTGTTATTTTCGGCCTTGCCAAACAATGGAGAAGAAGAATTGGTTCAAAACCGAGAGAGGGAGAGGAGGAAGAAAGGGCTCCAAAACTGTGAATGGTGAAAGAGAGAGAAAATAAATTGTATTATGTATATGTTAATTAATTTTCCAAAAACAATTAAACATATACCACTTTTCAATTTCAAAAAAGTCAAAGGCAATAAAGCCTCAACCACTTCCATCAATCAATCAAGTGACAAATTGTCACATCACTCAAAGTGACATGTGATTTGACGCTTGATGTGACTTGTGGGCCGCACTTAAAATCGCAATGCGAGTGCGCCCGCAAACACTCTCGCGCTCGGGTTCGCTAATTCCAAATTAACAAATTTTCCGTTGCGTCGTAATTGAATAATTATGCCTAGCAAAATTACTATTCACGTAGCTAACGAATTAATTCTAAATTAACTCGTTCGCCCGAATTAAAATCTAATTTTAATTCTGCGTCGAAATCCAATTTCGTATAATATATCTAATATATTATTTTATCGATTAATTCCAAATTAATCGTTCTCTCTCTTTAATTAATATTTTATCCCAGATAAAATATCTTCGTAATTAATCCCAGATTAATTTTCTCTCTCTTCTAATTAATCCCAGATTAATAAAGTGTGAGTCATACGTCATCGGTGAATCTTCGGGAAGTGACCCATGAGATCCCCGGATATGTTGGCAGTAAATCCGGTCGTCAAACTATCCGAACATGTAAGTACCTAGTACTACGTTTATACCGATTTACAAGACAAGGTTGGCTTCTAGCAAAGCGCCATGCCTACCCAATTCTTCAGAAATATCCTTACAGGACTATGTGATCTATATCAGGCGTAGTATACGTAGTATTGCGTATTTCGATCCAACATCGGATGTCACGTGCAAGGCCTAGGGCTGGAATTGTGTCTGCCATGTACGAAGCACATATCAGATCTCTGGGAACTAGTCTCTATATCGGATAATCATGACCTAGTCATATTATCCCGATGAATGCAGTACATAAGAGCACCAGTACCGTATCCTGTGTGATCATCATCTCCACTATGACTGGAGTGATACTTCCATCTCGACATCACACCCAATACACTATGATTCTCAATATACCCAGAAGAGGCGTACACAGAACCCTGTTAAAGCCCTGGACGACCAAAACCAAAGTACATTGATTGTCGCAAGTATTAGCGGTGCAAGTCTCAGGTTAAGACCAAATACACCTACCCTGATTCGGACTTCCATAGACACATAGTCATACTACCAATGGAATTCCGAGGGGTCTATCCAGAGCGAAGCTGTTTCCCGTACCATCGGTAAAACACAACCTCATACTACACTTGCATGAGTATCCTATACCCAAATATATGAGAACTATGTCGTTATGCCCTCACAACGCGCACAAGTGTAATACTAGTCTTTTACGCATTATCGATGTCCAATCTCGATAATACTCTGACTAGGGATATTTAATGATTAAACCTTTGTGGATTGATACTGTCTCATATCATCTCAAACCGGAACTAATCATATGGATCTTCTATCATTTATACATCTTTGGTAATCTAATTACAAATGATAGAAGAGCAATTTCCTTTGTCACATAGTTAATTTGTACAACAACACCATGATCTGTACAAATAGTGACGCTATGGGTCATAATTGTCCAACAATCTCCCACTTGGCCTATAGCCCGTCACTCAAGTATCTTACACTCGAACTATGTACGGTTCGCTCAAACTACTGAGAAAAGACTTTCGTCAGCGGATTTGCATGATTATCATCTGATGCGATTTATTCGATCATCACATCGCCATGATGTATGATCCAAACGAATCAGATGAACATCGAAGTATATATTTGGATCGTTGATGAGACCATTAATTCTTTAGCTTGTGCTGTAGCCTTGCTAAGCTGCTAACAAAACTACTCTTAATCTAATTAGGATTATTATCAATCCAGAAGGCTTCTATTACTGCCTCAGCTGCAGCAATAATCCACTTTTGTTGTTTATTCGGTTACAGTATCTTGCATGGAAGATTTCCAGCTCAATGTTCCGTTATTCAAACTTTGTAGTACCTTTGTTACGACTTATAGTCATTTTTATCGGTTAGAAAACTTGCAACAATGAACCCAGTCACTTCAAGTTCTCATTCTCCATAGTATAAGATAACATCCATAGTTCTCTGAGATACTAAGTATGTTCTTAACATCAATCCAATGACTATCACTTGGATTGGCTCGATTGTGACTCCATATGCTCAAAACGTATGAGAGACCAGGTCGCGTAGATTTTTCAATGTACGAGTTCTCGGAGAGTATCAACAACTTTAGATCTATCCCAGTAGATCTTTATTCCTAGAATAAAAGTTGTTTCTCCCAAGAATTCTACGGAGAATTTTCTTGAAAGCTAAGCTTTCACCGATTGTATTATGGGAATATCATTTCCAAGAAATGATATATTATCATTATTTAGGACATTTATGTCAGTGCGCTCCCACTAACCTCCTTATATACACAAGAATCATATTCATTTTGAATTAAATCATATTCCATTATGATTACATCAAAACGATAGTTCCAAGAACCCAATGCTTGTTTCAATCCATACATGGATCGAATAACCTGCAAACCATGTTTGCTAATTTTGGTACGACAAAATTGCCAGGATGTTGTAAACATCCTCCAAAAGGTTTCCGTTAAGGAAATCGGTTTTGGCATTCAGCTGCCACATTTCATGAATGAAACATGCAGCATCAGCAAGCATTGTCCAAATGGATTTAACAATGGCAACAGAAAAAGGTTTCGTCGTAATCGACACAATGTTGATAACGATACCTTTTTGCTATAAGCCTAGCTTAGTACGTTGGTACGTTGCCATCCACGTATGTCTTCCTTGAAGACTTATATAGTACCTATAGGCACAATGCCTTGCGGTACAACAACTAGTGTCCAAATATAGTTGGTACACATGGAATCCATTTCGGACATCATGGCACTTTGCCATAATTGGGAGTCGATACCTTGTATCACTTCCTCATACTTAGTTAGTTCGTATTCCTCAATAAGATTGACATCTTAACGAGGTGAGATCAGAAACCCATATCTCCCAGGTTGTTTTCTGACTCTCTCCGACTTACGTGGTTCTTGTGTATTCGAAGATTATTGGCATAGTTTAATCCTTGATGAACTATTTGTGTTCCATTAAGGAATTTGTGCCTGGAATAGTATTACTCTGATTTTCATCGAGTTTTACTTTCCTCCCACTTACCACTGCATATAGCTATTCCTCTTAGGAAAACCGCATGGTGACCAACAATTACATTGTTCTCTTATGAGTTGTATAAGTACTATACTTTTGGTTTCCCTAGGATAACCCACAACTAGGCACTTATCTGATTTGGGTTCTAGTTTGGTATCATCCAAACATATGCCTAGCATATCCAAATCTTCAGGAATGAGAAACCCAGTTTCTTTCCTGTTCATATCTAATATGAAGTCTGTCTAACATATTTTATGGAACCTTATTCTAAATAAGTTCTGCACTGTCTATTCTTATCCGTTGAAGGAAATGGTAGCTCAGAGCGACTCATGATTAACCTTATCATGTCCAACAAAATTCGGTTTCTCCGTTCAGACACACTGTCAAATTGACGTGTTCCGGGAGGAGTCCTCATTGAAGGGATACTATACTCTTTCTAGTATATAAGAAACTTATTGCTTAAGTATTTTCATCATGGTCCAACCGTGATGGTTTTACACTTCAGCCGATCTGTTTGTCTATTTCGTGTCGAAACTCTAAAAGTTCTGATCCGTGTTTCAAAAGAAACACATAACCATAACGCGATGCCACATCCGTAAAGGTCACAAAATATTCATATCCACTTTTAGCCTAGCTAGATATGGGCCCACTTACTTCACTATGAATAAGGGCTAACAGATCGGTGGCAGTTACACTTTTACCAAGTAAAAGGTGTTTTAGGCACTTTGCCTAATAAACTAGATTCTTAGACTTTATTTGATTAGAATCAAATTTGTCCTAGTATCCACTCTTAAAAAGTGTGGATATACGATTCTTGTTTAATTGTGTCCCAAACAACAATGCCACTTTTAAGTCTCAATTGATTAATTCAGTTTGAGCTATTTGTTTGTCATGTCATACGTTTGAGATTTATTTATATTCAAAATATAAATACTGTTATTTACATCTAATGTGGTTATCTCAATATCATCCTTATAAAATAAAACACTTTAGTGTTCTAGAATATAAGGTATACCCGCAACGGGTTAAACCCTGATATAGAGATAATGTATCTAGTCAAACTAGTTACATTTTAACAGTTTCCTAATTTAAGTACACACCCAAAGAGTAGTTTCTAAAATTAGGTATCTACGGTTAAAACTCGAATCTCGTCCCGTTTCAATTCGCAGATTAATCTCAACTGAAGTCAGCATCCTGCTCTCAGCAATTCTGCACATCAGTACATATTTATGTACCATACTCAATATCTAAAATCCAATTTTAATAATAGTATTGAACATGTTGATGACAAACATATTTGAAGTCAGAGCCGTGCCCGTTCTTCAATTCCTTCATGTCTGCCTTGTCCATACGGCAGTCACACTTCCGTGTCCCCGTATTCCACAATTTAGGCAGACATTTTGGGATATGTCCTTTGTCTTCCCAGAAGATTATAATGACTTTGCCTTTGTTGCCCTTTTCCACACTCCAGAAGCCTTTGGCCAAGCCTTGGCCTTCTAGAATATCGAACTAAAGTGCGTCTTGCGCTACTTGCCCTATTGCAAACTTTGGCTTTATCTCATTGAGAATAGCCATAACTCTCCAAGGTTATTTATTGCAATTAGTACTTCTAAGATCTTTGATAGATCTTTGAAGATCCTTCAATTTCAATATCATACTATAAGGATCTAATCTTTAGTTCTGATTAAGAAATTAAGGAGTCTTGCGGCAAGTATAATGGATTAAGCACTAAAGTTATTATCACATGAATATTCCAAATATCATGTTCCACTATTTTTTCTAACTCCGGGCTTGGCCTAAGTGTTATTTTATCAAATAAAGTAACTTCTTAGTTTTCAGGACTATCCTGATTCATTATTCCCAATTTGAAAATTAAAGTCGTTTAAATATATTTTCACCCAGGATTATGTTTTAAACACTAATATTTCAATTCTTGATTCTAATAGTCCAAATATTTAATCAACGATTTTAGGTACTATTCATTATAATGATTACTATAGTCGAACTATATAATCAACTATAATTTAATAGATTAATTTCAATTATATTGATTACTATAATCCAATTATAAAATCAATTATAAATTGAAATAGTTTGAATAGAGTCCAACTGTTTTTAAAACAACGATTAATTATTAGTCCAACTAATATATTAATTTATATGACAAAAAATTTGAATGAGCACGTATGGCAAGTAACTAAACGAATATTGCAAATTTAATACTTGCCTCCCTCTATTTTTCGGCGAGCCTCTAACCCTCTATGGAGTACTCGGGAAATCTTGTTTCCTAGTGGGCTAGGATCCCGTTAAATAACATACAATCTTGACTTTGGCCAACAAATTGTATGATAATTAACTAGGTAGATCTCTAAGATCAATTGGATCCCATCCAATTCCTAGATCCAGTAGGTGGACATCCAAGTCTGAAACATATATCTTATATATGCCAATATATCCAATATATTGCCTAACCTTTTTCCTCTGAATCAACTAAGCATTGGCTTTGGCACAACAAACTTAGTGATCCCAGTTAAGCGGAACCCATTGACTATGGAAAGCTTCGTAATCAATGTCGATGGACAAGAAGTGATATTGACTTTGGCCAACAAATCACAACTTGGACAAGACACCAATAAGGAACAAAGCCTTCATGATTCAAACACATCCTCAACGGACAAAGGTCTTGACTTTGGCCAACAAACCAATGCCAGTCTTAGATCTTGAGTAAGAATCACTCAATGGAAGGAAAAATTCTTAATATGATGTTGAGGGTTTTTCGCGTGCAATTGGCAACCAATTAATTATCTTTGTTAAGGTCTCATCATCATACACCCTTAAACATGCATTCTAAACACATAATAAGGCGCGTAAATAAAATAATAATGATATGCGGATGGATACTTAACACATTGTTCCTAGAACAAATCTCTCCCTCTCCTCTCTCCCGCTAGCACAAGTGTTGCTTCTACCCGTTACATAAAACTTCCAAAGAAACCTCATTTACATTGAGGGGAATAGGTGAGAAGAGAAATACAAAGAGTAAGGAGGTAATAGGCTGAACACGCAGGTCCAATTAATAAATTCTAAATTTATTACAACAATTTCCAAAATTGACCCATCTAATATCCATCCGATATACATTATTCATACATCACATCCATGTATTCACACAAAGCATGTTATCAATCAATCTAATCCAATTAATTAATCTGATAATTAATGACCATCCAATGTTCAAACAACGATTTGATTTTACGCGAGTTTGACTACTCGTTTTGTGAATAAGTACTCAAAGTATGAATTCTTGAATTAAATTAAACTACAACATTAAATCCAATTTAATATGTATTTAATACTAATTCGCTATTTAATTCCAAATTAAATAATACAATTTATTTATAAACCTTTACGACTTAGATTCCAAATCTAACCGTTACGGGTCTCAAAGCCCGATTAACATCCAATGTTAATTTAATTAAAGTCCAATGGGCTTTTAATTAATTTCATAAGGCATGGACTTTTGGTCATCTTGGTTAAACCCAAAGACTAAAGCCCATTTAAAGGAATCACCCTTATACGCCTAGAAATCAATTTAGGCCCATTAGGCCCAATTAAATTTAAAAGTCCATTAAGTCATAATTGGACTTTATGGATATGGTTTTGGGCCCAATTGGATCCAACCAATTTAGTCTAAACCCATCTTGGTACAACCAAGCCCATTTAAGCCCAATTACAACTTTTAAGCCCAATTCCAAATTTGGCCCAACATAATTAAATTTCAAAATTCCAATTTCACAATTTAATTACTCAAAGTGTAAGCCATAATTAATTAACCACCCAAATTAACATTTCTAAAACATCAATTTACACAATTAATTATGCTTATCATGATCAAAACATGTCCAACACATTTTAATCAAAAATCAAGTCATTTCATGCTTCCATGGTTCACGGCAATGGGGAATTTTTCATATCAATTTTGATTTCAATCCAATTAAATCACAAACTAATATATCCCAAGTCTTTCAAATCATCCAATGATCAAAAGAACAAATTTTGCCATGACCTTAGGGAACCCAAACTTTCGGCCAAGCCTAAACAATTGCGGAAAATTTATCCAATCCGATTTTCATCAAATTGACAATGCATAACACCATGTTATCATAATTTAAGCATACTCAAACAATCAATTTCACTCAAACATGCTCAAATCAATTTTCCCAATTTTAAAGTTAAGAACCCTAATTTCATTTTCATGCTTAATCAAGGCTCTGATACCATTGTTGGATTTCTCTAAGGTCCCAAGGAACATATTAAGCAAGAAATAAGTGTAAATACATCAAGTTGAGTTGCGGAATACTTACTTTGATCGGATGTGAAAGCTTTGAACAAAAACAAAAATTTTCTGCCACAAGCTTTATGTATTCGGCAATGGCAAATTTTTGCCTCCTCCAAATTCGGCCATGGACTCCATTGATGCTCCAAGCTCCAAGCTTATCATGGTGATTCCATGCTCATGAAATTAGTTCCCTATCACCTTTGTATATACTCTTTTGAGTGCTAGCTCTTGATGATTTTTGCCACAAAAATCACCATCTTCATCCTTGTTATTTTCGGCCTTGCCAAACAATGGAGAAGAAGAATTGGTTCAAAACCGAGAGAGGGAGAGGAGGAAGAAAGGGCTCCAAAACCGTGAATGGTGAAGGAGAGAGAAATGAAACTGTATTATGTATATGTTAATTAATTTTCCAAAAACAATTAAACATATACCACTTTTCAATTTCAAAAACATCAATGGCAATAAAGCCTCAACCACTTCCATCAATCAATCAAGTGACAAATTGTCACATCACTCAAAGTGACATGTGATTTGACGCTTGATGTGACTAATGATTTGACGCTTGATGTGACTTATGGGCCGCACTTAAAATCGCAATGCGAGTACGCCCGCAAACACTCTCCGGGCTCGGGTTCGCTAATTCCAAATTAACGAATTTTCCTTTGCATCATAATTGAATAATTATGCCTAGCAAAATTACTATTCACGTCGCTAACGAATTAATTCTAAATTAACTCGTTTGCCCGAATTAAAATCTAATTTTAATTCCGCGTCGAAATCCAATTTCATATAATATATCTAATATATTATTTTATCGATTAATTCCAAAGTAATCGTTCTCTCTCTTTAATTAATATTTTATCCCAGATAAAATATCTCCGCAATTAATCCCAGATTAATTTTCTCCCTCTTCTAATTAATCCCAGATTAATAAAGTGTGAGTCATACGTCATCGGTGAATCTTCGGGAAACGACCCATGAGATCCCCGGATATGTTGGCAGTAAATCCGGTCGTCAGACTATCCGAATACGTAAGTACCTAGTACTACGTTTATACCGATTTACAAGACAAGGTTGGCTTCTAGCAAAGTGCCATGCCTACCCAATTCTCCAGAAATATCCTTACAGGAATATGTGATCTATATCAGGCGTAGTATACGTAGTATTGTGTATTTCGATCTAGCATCGGATGTCACGTGCAAGGCCTGGGGCTGGAATTGTGTCTGCCCCGTACGAAGCACATATCGGATCTTTGGTAACTAGTCTCTATATCGGATAATTATGACCTAGTCATATTATCCCGATGACTGCAGTACATAAGAGCACCAGTACCGTATCCTGTGTGATCATCATCTCCACTATGACTGGAGTGATACTTCCATCTCGACATCACACCCAATACACTACGATTCTCAATATACCCAAAAGAGGCGTACACAGAACCCTGTTAAAGCCCTGGACGACCAAAACCAAAGTACATTGATTGTCGCAAGTATTAGCGGTGCAAGTCTCAGGTTAAGACCAAATACACCTACCCTGATTCGGACTTCCATAGACACATAGTCATACTATCAATGGAATTCCGATGGGTCTATACAGAGCGAAGCTGTTTCCCGTACCATCGGTAAACACACAACCTCCTACTACACTTGCATGAGTATCCTATACCCAAATATATGAGAACTATGCCGTTATGCCCTCACACGCGCGCAAAAGTGTAATACTAGTCTTTTCGCATTATCGATGTCCAATCTCGATAATACTCTGACTAGGGATATTTAATGATTAAACCTTCGTGGATTGATACTGTCTCATATCATCTCAATCCGGAACTAATCATATTGACCTTCTATCATTTATACATCTTTGGTAATCTAATTACAAATGACAGCAGAGCAATTTCCTTTGTCACATAGTTAATTTGTACAACAACACCATGATCCGTACAAATAGTGATGATATGGGTCATAATTGTCCAACACGCATCATATCCAATAAAGTACGATTTCTACTCTCAGATACTCAATTGTGTTGAGATGTTCCTGGTGGGCTATATTGGGTGAGAAATCCATTCTCCCTTAAATTTTTCTGCATTCTTCACTCATGTATTCACCGTCTTCATCTGATCTAAGGCATTTGATGAATTTACTGGTTTGTTTTTCTATTTCGTTTTGGAATATTTTGAACTTATCAAATGTTTCCGACTTATGTTTCATCAGATAGACATATTCATATCTAGACATGTCATCTGCGGAAGTCACAAAGTATGTGGAACCATCATGAGCGGCATGATTTAATAGACCACACACATCGCTCTGTATTATCTCTAGTAAATCTCCAGCACGGTGTCCTTGTTGGACAATTATGACCCATAGCGTCACTATTTGTACAGATCATGGTGTTGTTGTACAAATTAACTATGTGACAAAGAGATTACACTCTTATCATTTGTGATTAGATCACCTAGATATATAAATGATAGGAGGTCCATATGATTTGTTCCTGGACTGAGAATGATATGAGACTGTATCAGTCCACGAAGGATAAATCATTAAATATCCATAGTCAGGGTATTATCGAGATTGGACATCGATAAATACATAAAAGACTAGTATTGCACTTGTACGTGTTGTGAGGGCACAACGGCATAGTTCTCGTATATTTGGGTATAGGATACTCATGCAAGTGTAATAGGAGGTTGTGTTTCACCGATGGTATGGGAAACAGCTTCGCTCTGGACAGACCCCTTCGAAATTCCATTGGTAGTATGATTATGTGTCTACGGAAGTCTGAAATCAGGGTAGGTGTATTTGGTCTTAACCTGAGACTTGCACCGCTAATACTTACGACAATCAATATACTTTGGTTGAGGTCGTCCATGGCTTTAAAACCGGTTCTGTGTACGCCAATGCTGGGTATATTGAGAATCGTAGTGTGTTAGGTGTGATGTTAAGACGTAAGTGTCACTCCAGTCATATGGAGATGATGGTCACGTAGGATACAGTACTCGTTCTCTTAAGTACTACAGTCATCGGGATAATATGACTAAGTCATAGTTATCCGATATAGAGACTAGTTACCAGACATCCGACATGTGCTTCGTACGGGGCATACACAATTCCAGCCCCAGGCCTAGCACGTGATCATCCGATACTGGATCGAAATACGCAATATCACGTATACTACGCCTGATATAGATCGTTTATTCCTGTAAGCATCTTTCTGTAGAATTGGGTAGGCATGGCGCTTTGCTAGAAGCCAACCTTGTCTTGTGAATCGGTGTAAACGTAGTACAAGGTACTTACGTGTTCGGATAGTCCGACGACCCAATTTATCTGCCAACAAATCCGGAGATCTCATGGGTCGCTCCCCGAAGATTCCCCGATGACGTATGACTCGCACTTTAATTAATCTGGGATTAATTTAATGAGAGAGAAAATTAATCTGGGATTAATTACAGAGATATTTTATCTGGGATAAAATATCAATTAAAGAGAGAGAACGATTAATTTGGAATTAATCGATAAAATAATATATTTGATATATTATACGAAATTGGATTTCGACGGGGAATTAAAATTAGATTTTAATTCAGGCGAACGAATTAATTCTATTTAGAATTAATTCGTTAGCGACGTGAATAGTGATTTCGCTAGGCATAATCATTTAATTACGACGCAACAGAAAATTCGTTAATTTGGAATTAGCGAACCCGAGCCCGGGATTATTTGCGAGCGCATTCGCATTTCAAATTCGAGTGCGGTACGCAAGTCAAATCGAGCGTCAAATCGCGAGTCACATCAAGCATCAAATCACATGTCACATGATGTGAGTTGATGTGAGATGAAAGAAAGCATTAAATGCTTTGCTTTTTGAAAAAGTTTTTGGTAAAAGGTTTATTAAATTTTGGAAAATATATAAATCTTTTACATTTTCTTTTTCCCTCACTCTCTCTTTTACGTTTTTGGGAACCCTTTTTCCCTCCTTCATCTCTCTCGGCCTCGAGTCCATCTCCTTCTTCCTTCTTACTGGTTTGACCGAAAATGAAGACAAGAAATGAGTGATTTTGTTGCGAGATCCATGTGCTAGCACACCCTAGGAGGCATACCAAGGTGATAGGGCAGTGAGTTCGTGAGCATGGAAGACTATCACAAAGCTTGGAGCTTTAATGGAGTCCATGGCAGATTCTTCATGGAGGAGATCCACCCACCACCGTGCAGTCCACCATTTGCGCAGCCCACTGCCGAGCATGGAGCGGGCATTTCAGTTTTCATCACCACAAGCATCTCAACCGATCAATGTGAGTTTTTCCGTACCTCATATGATTGTATTTACACTTGTTTCATGCTTGATTTATGATCTTGGGAAGCTTAGAGCAAACCAACAATGGTATATTGAGCCTTTGAAAGCATGAAATATTTTAGGGTTTAAAATTGGGCAAAATCAATTTGAGCATGATTTGGTTAAATTGATTGATTAATTATGCTTGGATGTTGATTAATTGAAGTTGTGCATGATCAATTTCATGAAATTTGATTGGATCAAATTTTCCCCAATTTTGGTGTGATGGCCGAAAATTGAAGAACCCTAAATTGTCTTGGATTTTTGATTTTTGATCATTGGATGTGTTGGAAATCCTTTGGGGATGTTGAATTAATGTTGAATTGAATTTAATTGGATTGAATTTGATTTGGGCA
Organism: Zanthoxylum bungeanum; assembly: GCA_019454045.1. NCBI lineage: Eukaryota > Viridiplantae > Streptophyta > Magnoliopsida > Sapindales > Rutaceae > Zanthoxylum > Zanthoxylum bungeanum. The sequence goes on along the minus strand of SKCR01008741.1, from coordinate 7,172 downwards.
TGATTTTCCCCTTTTAGCCGAGACTTTATGCATGTTAATTGGGGTTTCATTTTGATCAAAATGTGTTGGACATGTTTTGTGATTGATAAGCATGATTAATTGTACAAATTTGGTGTTTTGAAATATTGATTTGGGTAATTAATAATGCTATACACTTTAATTTAATTTAATTGAGAAATTGGATTTTGTAATTTAATTAAATTGGGCCTTAAATTGGATTTGGGCTTTTAAAGTTATTATTGGGCTTATTGGGCTTTGTTGTAACAAAGTTGGGTTTAGGCGAAATTGGTTGGATCCAATTGGGCCCAAAACCGCTTCCATAAAGCCCAAATGCGACTTAATGAACCTTTAAAGTTTAATTGGGCCTAATGGGCCAAAATTGATTTTTGGGCTTATGGGGTAACTCCCGGATTAGATTTTGGTTATTCGGTTTGACCCGAGTCGACCAAAAGTCCACGCCTTGAAGAAATTAATTAAAAGCCCATTGGACTTTAATTAAATTAATATTGGATATTAATCGGGCTTTGAGACCCGTAACGATTAAATTTGGAATTTAAGTCGTAAAAGTTTATTTTATAAAGTTTAATATTTAATTTGGAATTAAATAGTGAATTAGAATTAAATGCGTATTAAATTGGATTTAATTATGTAATTTAATTTAATTCGAGAATTCATACTTTGAGTACTTATTCGCAAAACGAGTTTGACTCGAACAAAATCAAATCGTTGTTTGAACATTGGATGATCACTAATTATCAGATTAATTAATTTGATTAGATTGATTGATAACATGCTTGTGTGAATACATGGTTGCGATGCATGAATATATATATCAGATGGATATTAGATAGGGGGGGCAATTTTGGAAATTGTAATAAATTTGATTTAGTAATTGGACCTGCGTGTCCAACCTTATTACCTCATATTTCTTTGTATTCTCTTCTCACCTATTCCCCTCAATGTAAATGAGGTTTCTTTAGAAGTGTAGTGTAACGGGTAGAAGTAAATACAAGTGATAGCTGCAGAGAGAAAGTGAGAGATTTGATCTAGGATCAATGTGTAAAGTATCCATCCGCATATCATTATTATTTTACATATGCGCTTTATTATGTGTTTAGAATGCATGCTTAAGGGTGTATGATGATGAGACTTTAACAAAGATAATAAATTGGTTGCCAATTTGCACGCGAAAAACCGTCAAATAATATTAAGCGTCTTTCCTTCCATTGAGTGATTCACACTCGAGATCCGAGACTGGCATTGGCTTATTGGCCAAAGTCAAGGCCTTTGTCTGTCGAGGATGTGTTTGAATCACGAAGGCTTTGTTCCATATCAGTGTCTTGTCCAAGTTGTGGTTTGTTGGCCAAAGTCAAGACCACTTCTTGTCCATCGACATTGATTACGAAGCTTTCCATGGTCAATGGGTCGGGCTTGACTGGGATCACTAAGTTTGTTGTGCCAAAGCCAAGGCTTAGTTGATTCAGAGGAAAAAGGTTAGGTAATACATTGGATGTATTGGCATATATAAGATATATGTTTCGGACTTGGATGTCCCCCTACCAGATCTAGGAATTGGATTGGATCCAATTGATCTTAGAGATCTACCTAGTTAATTATCATACAATTTGTTGGCCAAAGTCAAGATTGTGTGATATTTAACGGGATCCTAGCCCACTAGGAAACACGGTTTCCAGATTACTCGACAGAGGGTTAGAGGCTCGCCGAAAAATAGTGGGAGGCAAGAATTGAATTCGCAATATTCGTTTAATTACTCGCCATACGCTCTCAAACAATATCATTCGTCAAATCAATTAAATGTTAGTTGGACTAATATTTAAATTGTTGTTTTAATAAAGCAGTTGGACTGTATTATAGTTGATTATATAATTGGATTATAGTAATCAATATATTTGAATTAATTAATTTCAATTTATAATTGATTTTATAATTGGATTATAGTAATCAATGTAATTGAGGTTAATTAATTTAAATCATATTTGATTATATAGTTGGACTATAATAATCAATATAATACATAGTACACAAATCGTTGATTAAATAGTTAGACTATTAGAATCAAGATAAATGAAAGATTAATGTTTAAAACATAATCCTGAGTGAAAATGTATTTAAACGACTATAATTTTCAAATTAGGAATAAAGTTTCAGGATGGTCCTGGAAACTAATAAGTTACTTTATTTGATAAAATAACATATTAGGCATACCTGGAGTTAAGCAAATAAGTGGAACATGATATTTGGAATATTCATGTAATGATAACTTTAGTGCTTAATCCATTATACTTGTCATATAGACTCCTTAATTTCTTTATCAGAACTAAGGATTAGGTTCTTAAAGTATGATATTGAAATTGAAGAATCTTCATAAATCTATATTTAGATTTTAGAAGTAAATATTGTAATAATAAACTCTTGGAGAGTTAATGACTGTTCTCAAGGAGACAGTCAAACTTTGCAATAAGGCAAGTAGCGCAAGGCGCACCTTACTTCGATATTCTAGAAGGCCAAGGCTTGGCCAAAGGCTTCTGGAGTGTGGAAAAGGGAAAAAATGCAAAATCATTATAATCTTCTAGGAAGATAAAATGACATATCCCAAGAAGGAATTGAAGACGAGCAAGGCTCTGACTTAAAATATGTCTGTCATAAATATGTTCACTACTAGTATTAAAATTAGATTTTATATACTTAGTGTGATACATAAAATATGTACTGATGTTCAGAATCTGCTATGAGCAGGATACTGACTTCTATTGAGATTAATCTGCGAATTGAAAACGGGACGAAAATCGCTGTTTTAACCGTAGATACCTAAGTTTAGGAATTACCCTTTGGTGTGTACCTAAATTAGGAAACTGTTATAATGTAACTAGTTTGACTAGAAACATTATCTTTATATCAGTGTTTAACCCGCCTGCGGGTGAACCTTTATATTTTAGAACACTAAAGTGTTTCATCATATAAAGATGATATTAAGATAAACACATTAGATGTGAATAACAGTATTTATATTTTGAATATAAATAAAATCTCAAACATATAACATGACGAACAAATAGTTCAGACTGATTTGATCAGTTGAAACTTAAAATGGGCAATGTTGTCTGGGACACATTAAACAAGACTCGTATATCCACACTTTTGAAGAGTGGGTACTAGGACTGATTTGATTCCATTCAAATAAAGTCTACGAATCTAGTTTATTGGGCAAAGTGCCTAAAACACTATTTACTTGGTAAAAGTGTAAATGCCACCGATCTGATAGCCCTAGTTCATAGTGAAGCAAGTGGGCCCATGTCTAGCTAGGCTAGATGTGGATATGAATATTTCGTGACCTATACGGATATGGCATCGCGTTATGGTTATGTGTTTCTTTTGAAGAACACAAATCAGAAACTTTTATAGTTTCGACACGAAATAGACAAACAGATCGGCTAAAGTATTAAACCATCACGGTAAGACCGTAATGGAAAATACTTAAGCAATAAGTTTCTAATATACTTGAAAACGTATAGTATTCTTTCAAATGAGGACTCCTCCCGGAACACGTCAATTTGACGGTGTGTCCGAAATGACTAACCGAATTATGTTAGACATGATAAGGCCAATCATTAGTCGCTCCGAGCTACCATTTCCTTCAACGGATAAGCTTTAAACAGTGCAAGAACTTATTTAGAATAAGGTTCCATAATAATCTGTTTGACAGATATCATATTAGATATGAACAGGAAAGAAACCGGGTTTCACATTCCTGAAAATTTGGGTATGCTAGGCATATGTTTGGATGATACCAAACTAGAACCCAAATTGGATAAGTGCCAAATTGTAGGTTATCATAGGGATACCATAAGTATTGTACTTATACAACTCACGAGAGAACAATTAGATTGTTGCTCACCATGCGGTTTTCCTAAGAGGAATACCGATATACAGTGGTAAGTGGGAGGATAGTAAAACTCGATGAAAATCGGAGTAATACTATTCAAGGCACAGATCCTTAAATGGAACATAAATAGTTCATCAAGGATGAAACTATACTATAAATCTTTGAATACACAAGAACCAAGTATGTCGGAGAGAGTCAGAAAACAACATGGGGTATGGGTTTATGATCTCACCTCATAAAGATGTTTATCTTATTAAGGTATACCAACTGACTACGTATGAGGAAGTGATACAAGGTATCGACTCCCAATTATGGCAAAGTGCCATATAATCCGAAATGGATTCCATGTATATCAACAAGTTTGGACACTAGTTGATGTACCGCAAGGCATTGTGCATAATGGTACTGTATAGGTCTTCCAGGAAGACATACATGGATGGCAACATACCAACGTATAAAGCTAGGCTTTTAACGGAAATGTATCGTTATCAACATTATGTTGATTTCGATTCAACCTTTTATCTGTTGCCATGATGAATCCATTTGGATAATGCTTGCTAATGCTGCATGTTTCATAAATGAAATATGTCATCTTAACGGGAAAATCGCTTTCCTGAAAAGGAAACCAGTTGGAGGATGTTTACAACATCCTGTCGGTTTTGTCCTACCATAACTAGCAAACAAGGTTTGTAGGTTATTCGATCCATGTTTGGATTGAAGCAAGCATAGGTTCTTGAAATCGTCGTTTTGATGTAATCATAATGGTTTATGATTTAATTCAAAACGAAAATGATTCTTGTGTATATAAGAGGGTTAGTGGGAGCGCACTGACATTGGCTGTCCTATATAAATAATGATGACATGTCATTTCTTGGAAATGAGATTCCCATAAAACTATCGGTGAAAGTTTGGCTTTCATGAAACTCTCCGAGAAATCGTACATTGAAAAATGTATGTGACCTGGTGTCTCATACGCTTTGAGCATATGATTCACAAACGGGTCAATCCAAGTGATAGTCACTGGATTGATATTAAGAACATCCATTAGTATCTTAGAGATCTAAGGATGTTGTCTTAAGCAATGGAGAATGAGAACTTGAAGTGACTGTGATAACTACTGCAAGTTTCCTAAACAGATAAAGACGACTGAAAGTCGCAAACGGTACTATACAATTTGAATAACGGTACAGTGAGCTGGAAATCTTCCAAGCAAGATACTGTTACCAAATAAACAACAAATACGGATTATTGCTGCAGCTGAAGCAGCAACAGAAGCCGTCTGGGTCGATAAACAAATCTATTTAGATTAGATATAATTCTGTTAATAGCTAAGCTAGGCTCGAGCACAGGCTAAAGAATTAATGGTCTCATCAACGATCCAGATACATACTTCGATAATCATCTGATTCGTTCGGATCATACATCACGGCGATGTGATGATCGAATAAATCGCATCAGACGATAATCATGCAAATCCGCTGACGAAAGCACTTTTTCAGCAATTTGAGCCAACCGTACATAGTTTCGGTGGTAGACACTCGAGTGACTGGCTATAGGCCAAGTGGGAGATTGTTGGACAATTATGACCCATAGCGTCACTATTTGTACATATCATGGTGTTGTTGTACAAATTAACTATGTGACAAGAGAGATTGCACTCTTATCATTTGTGATTAGATCACCTTGATATATAAATGATAGGAGGTCCATATGATTTGTTCCTGGACTAAGAATGATATGAGACAGTATCAGTCCACGAAGGATAAATCATTAAATATCCCTAGTCAGAGTTTATCGAGATTGGACATCGATAAATACGTAAAAGACTAGTATTGCACTTGTGCGTGTTGTGAGGGCACAACGGCATAGTTCTCGTATATTTGGGTATATGATACTCATGCAAGTGTAATAGGAGGTTGTGTTTCACCGATGGTACGGGAAACAGCTTCACTCTGGACAGACCCCTTCGGGATTCCCTTGGTAGTATGACTATGTGTCTATGGAAGTCTGAAATCAGGGTAGGTGTATTTGGTCTTAAACTGAGACTTGCACCGCTAATACTTGCGACAATCAATATACTTTGGTTGAGGTCGTCCAGGGCTTTAACCAGTTCTGTGTACGCCAATGCTGGGTATATTGAGAATCGTAGTGTGTTGGGTGTGATGTTAAGACGGAAGTGTCACTCCAGTCATATGGAGATGATGGTCACGTAGGATACGGTACTGGTTCTCTTAAGTACTGCAGTCATCGGGATAATATCACTAGGTCATAGTTATCCGATATAGAGACTAGTTACCAGACATCCGACATGTGCTTCGTACGGGGCAGACACAATTCCAGCCCCAGGCCTGGCACATGATCATCCGATACTGGATCGAAATACGCAATACCACGTATACTACGCCTGATATAGATCGTTTATTCCTGTAAGCATCTTTCTGGAGAATTGGGTAGGCATGGCGCTTTGCTAGAAGCCAACATTGTCTTGTGAATCGGTGTAAACGTAGTACAAGGTACTTACGTGTTCGGATAGTCCGACGACTCAATTTACTGCCAACATATTCGGAGATCTCATGGGTCGCTCCCTGAAGATTCACCGATGACGTATGACTCGCACTTTAATTAATCTGGGATTAATTTAATGAGAGAGAAAATTAATCTGGGATTAATTGCGGAGATATTTTATCTGGGATAAAATATCAATTAAAGCGAGAGAACGATTAATTTGGAAATAATCGATAAAATAATATATTTGATATATTATACGAAATTGGATTTCGACGCGGAATTAAAATTAGATTTTAATTCGGGCGAACGAATTAATTTAGAATTAATTCGTTAACAACGTGAATAGTGATTTCGCTAGGCGTAATCATTTAATTACGACGCAACGAAAAATTCGTTAATTTGGAATTAGCGAACCCGAGCCCAGGATTATTTGCGAGCGCATTCGCATTTCGAATTCGAGTACGGCACGCAAGTTAAATCGAGCGTCAAATCGTGAGTCACATCAAGCGTCAAATCACATGTCACTTTGAGTGATGTGACATTTGATTGATTGATGTGAGTTGATGTGAGATGAAAGAAAGCATTAAATGCTTTGCTTTTTGAAAAAGTTTTTGGTAAATGGTTTATTAAATTTTGGAAAATATATAAACCTTTTACATTTTCTTTTTCCCTCACTCTCTCTTTTACGTTTTTGGGAACCCTTTTTCCCTCATTCATCTCTCTCGGCCTCAAGGCCATCTCATTCTTCCTTCTTACTGTT
>SKCR01008740.1:0-21698 GCA_019454045.1 Zanthoxylum bungeanum | reverse complement strand
GAGCATAGTGGTCATTGGACTTGAGATACCACAGTGGGATATATGAGTTATCATCCACACTTTGATGGCAGTCACTTCAACGATCTATTCATGATCAGACCTTCGCCTGTTCGTTGGGTGTGGACTGATGCTCATGATATTCAGTGTCTATCAAGACATGATCCGTTAATCATGTGTACAAGGCATAAACATCCAACACGTGTTTACGATCTAGTAAATCCATGGTCGTGGTATAACTTCAGAAATCAGTTCTGAGTGTTATTTAGAGATCATAAATTTAAAGTCGACTGTATTATACTGAATGGATTTGACGTTGTTATCTATATCCCACGTATAATACGAATAGCCTGTGACAGAGGGATTATATGTATGCTATGACTTCGGCTTGCATAGTTTAGCGAGATTATCTGTGGTCGTCATAATCCATGAGTGGGTGGATTATGGACACGAAATTGGATTTCGTGACGGATAAACCTAAACTTAGAGAGTCCCACAATATGAAGTGTACTCATTGAGCACTTGGGCAACTCGATATGAATAATACAGATTAATCATAATACTTCACCGGATTAAATGAGTTCATTCGGATCGTTTAATCGTTAAACGATAACATATGCAATTAGGAGATTTTGTCAGATAATAATTATTATGTATTTATATTTGATACATAATACGATTAGATACACATTAATTATTCGTCAAATGAGATTTTGACAGATGCCATAAATACATGTATTTGTTATTTATTGTACATAAAAATACATATATAATATAATTACATTAATTAATTATTTGGATATTTAATTGTTAAATATTTACATTATTAATTAATAATCTTTTTCCATTAATGTAATGGAATTTGTCTAATTATTATTGGTTGATGTGGCATGAATTAATTACACTTTATTTGTGTGCAATTTTGATTGGATATTGTAAAGTGTAATTCATTTGTTTTTAATTAAATTTGATTTAATTTTTGAAAGGACAAAAATGCCCCAAATCTTGTCATTTTCGGCCAAAGTTTTTTTAAAAGTAAAAATTTGTTTTCTCTTTCTTCCCTGAGCTGCCATGGCCGAACCTTATACCAAAATAAGCACTCAAATTTTGTTTGATGAAACAAGAAGAAAAATTGAAGAAAAACAAGAAAAACTTAAGGTTTTTTGGATATTAAAGGTAATCTATGTTATTCTTAAGCTTAGAAAATTGTTTTATTTGTTCTTGTGTTCCTAGAACATGTCTAGGGTTTCTTTACTTGTTCAAATTTGGGGCCTTTTGGATTTGGTGGATGAATTGGAAGTATAATGCATGTGTGAGTAGAGATTGAACTAGATTAAAGTAATTTAGGTTCAATTTGTTGTTGGACAACCTTGTTGTCATTCTAGAGTTGTTGATCCACTCTAAGATAACCTATAATTGTTCTATAGTTGTTCATATGTGGTGACTTTGAATTGGTATTGAGATTAATTGATTTAGTCTTGAAAAATTAGATATAAAGCGTGTTTATTTATAATTTTCGGTCTGTAGATCAGAATATGTTAAACTGTAAATTATGGGATATTTTTGATGTGTTATGAATGTAATGGATGTGTTTAGGGAGTTGGCACAATTGTCGGAAAGTGTTTCCGACTTGAAATAAGCGAAACAGTAAAAAACAGCGTTACCGGGTGGATTTTGAGCCAACCGGATGACGACTGTCCAAACAGCGAATCTGTCACTGTTCGAGCAGCCCATAAACTGCCCCGACACTATTGGAGCTGACCTGGGCAGTTTCCATAAGTGTCGGGTGGTCGGTTCAATCAAAAATACGATTTGCGTCATTTTGCGGAAAATCGGTTTTCGTAAAAGTTTCGCGAGTTTTCAACATTATTTATGTTAATATTTGATATTGAATAAATAGGTTTATGTCAAATATGAATAAATTATTCATATTAGATATTGAATAATTTATTTGGTATTTTGAAAAAGTTTTAAATTATGATTTCGCCCGAACTGTGCTTTCGCTGCGTCCTATCGCCCGAAACCCCAACAAAAATGGTATCAGAGCGGGTCTGATGCTTCATCCATTACATTATTCATGCTTGATATTAGATATATAATCCAATTTTAATGTTCCCCTATGCTTGAAATCTAGATATGTTTCTTAACTGTTCGGTTCTACGCTAACGAATATGTAACAAAAATTTAATTGTTAGATTGAGTTATGTGTTCTTAGGTAGAATTGAATTATTTAGAAAATGATTTAGATTAAAATTCTGCATTTGATATAGATTAAAACATCCATAGGAAAATCCCCGCCTTGAAATATGGTTGTAAAGTAACGTGTATTGGATACATTATTCTTTCTATAACTGCATCCGAGATCATGCCAAAGCTGTGAGGGTGTAGGTTATAGAATTATTATCCTTATCGATTGTATAATAATACTGGATAAATTCAAGTGAAAATGGAAATCCTGAACGTGCCAAAGCTGTCAGGTCTACATCGGTAGCTTGAGTTTGTCATTGACAAGTGAAGCCTTGATACGCCTCATTGTGAACGGTTCAAAGCTGTCATAACGAGAAACGGTCAGAACCAAAACCAGGAGACACTGGTGAGTGATTGACAATGGGTTGTCTACCTAATAAATATACATAGGCGAGATCGTGCCAAAGCTGTAAGTCAGAATACATTTATGGGATCATACTTTCACTATGGAATTCGATTTGATTATTGAATTCTCGTTGTCCGTTGGGGATTACGGTATTACGTAAAGTAGTGGGAGACATTGCTGGGTTAAAAATTCATAACTCATGCAGTGCGTAATATTTTGGAATTTACTGCTTTCGTTTTCCTTTTTCTATATTGTTTATAGTTTTATACTTCTAATTCACTGCATAACTTATTATTTGAATAAGTTTTCTGACTTTACTTATGGTTGCGTAGTTCTAGAAAAGGTTCTAGAAAGACAGTAGACTTAGATATTGTTAGGTTAGTTAAAACCATCGGGAACTGTTGTTCCGATTTTCTTGAAAATCAAGATGGTTTGTGACTTAGTTTCTAAGTCCCGATTAGGTAATCTAAATAGATATCTGGTTTATGATATAACTATCTAGAAAAAAATTGTTTCTGATGCAGTAAAAATTGACTTGAATAGTTCATGTCTCGAGATTCTTGACTGGCATTAAAAAAACACCTTAAATGTTTGTTTATCTTATGATGACGTTTCTTGGCTTCAATGACTTTTAGAAGTCGCGTGTCTGACACAGTTTGTTAATCAATTATTTGCAATCATTGTGAATAATTAAACGCAAATTATAAAACTTAATAAATGAGATGTGTATAGTTGTGTACAGAGAATATCGATTCTCACAATACGACAACTGTAGATATTGGATACCAGATCTCCCGTCTAGTTATTGAAAATAATGTTCAATAACTGTTTTGATATTTTATATCAGAACTTGTGACTATTAGAGCTGACCTGGGCAGTTTCCATAAGTGTCGGGTGGTAGGTTCGGTCAAAAATGTGTTTTGCGTCATTTTACAGAAAATCGATTTTTGTAAAAATTTCGCGAGTTTTCAACCTTATTTATGTTAATATTTGATATTGAATAAATAGGTTTAGGTGAAATATGAATAAATTATTCATATTAGATATTGAATAATTTATTTGGTACTTTGAAAAAGTTTTAAATTATGATTTCGCCCGAACCGCGCTTCCGCTGCGCCCCATCGCCCGAAACCCCAACAGAATAAGATTTATTAGGTAAAATTTTAACAATTGGTTTTGACAATGCATCTGCAAAAATTGCATCAATTAGAGATTTAAAAGAAATATGTCAACCAAATTTGGGGGTTGATTTTTTCATGTTCGTTGCACATGTCATGTTCTTAATTTATGTGTTCAAGATGATTTGACTTGTTTAGAACCTTTCATTGATCCTATTAAGATTGCACTTAATTATATTTAGTCATATTCTCAAGTTATGAGAGAATGGGTTAAGTTTTGTAAATTAAATAGTGTTAAAGCGATAAAATTTTCACGAGATGTTCCAACACGTTGGAATTCAACTTATTTTCTTTTATGTCTAGCTTTCTAATACAAAGATGTATTATGTAGTTTTTTTTCTCAACATATCATATTTTTTCCTAGTCAATGAGGTACTTGTTGAAAATTTGAATATTATTGGTACTCTATTTGACCATGCTAAAAGTTATGATTCTAATGATATTATTTTAATTGAAGTTATTGTTGTTATGAAATGAAAATGGTTGAATTATTTTAAAGGCATTCCATTACTTTATCTTATTGTCACAGTTTTTTATCCTAAATTTAAATTAGAAGGTTTGAATAGTATCTTACAAGATTACTATGAATATTTAAACCTAGATAATGAAATTAATATTACAAGAATAATAGATATAATACAAATTGATTTAAAAGATTTATTTAATGATTATGTTAGTAACTTGCAATCAGTAAGACAATCTAATAGTAGTGAACCCATCATACCTTCAAGACATAGCGTAAGTGATCGTTGGTTACTATAGCGAAATAAAAAACATAGGGATAACACGACTAACAATCCAGAATTAGATAGTTATTTATTTACCAATTTCGAGTTTCCTACAAGTATTTGACTGGTGAAATCGACATCAAAATGTCTTTTATTTATTATCAATTATTGTTAAAGAGGTGCTGGTAGCACATGTTTCCACTGTTGCGGTTGAGCAAGCATTCAGCTTATGAGACAATATTTTAGAAGCGATAAACTTTTAATTACATTCAAGCACTTTAGAAGCAACATCATGTGTTGATGATTGGACTCGAGTTGATCTGAGACAAAAAGAAAATGCCCCCGATGACTTTGAAGACTTGTTCGACAATGCATCTGCAAGTGCAAGCGGAAAAAGAGCTGAATGATCAATAGACATTGATAATGATAATGATTGATCAGTATATAATTGTAAATTATAATGGAGAACTATCTTAAAAATATAATAGAACTGCGTGAACTTTCATTCCTCTCACCCCTTGAGGATTTTTAGACAATTTAAATTTTTAAAAATTTAAGTTAAAGCTCTTTAAATTTATTTTTAATTTATTGTAATCTAAATTCAAATTCATAATTTTAAATAAACTATTAAATCTCATATTTTTAAATCATTATAATTTTTTTTAAAAAAAAAAACTGCAAGGAATTGAACCTAACAGAAACTATTCGGTTCGGTTCTGGTTCCGGTTAAATTCATAACACAACTTAGACGGTTTAGAGATAAAATATATTACCGAATAGAAGCAATTATTTATCATATTTATTAATTTTTTGGTAATTGCGAAAGGTAGGGGTGTTAATAGTGTCGGGACAACCCGCGACCTGACCCGACCCGACTTGCGCGGGTTCATAAAAAAATTTGCAAACTTTTGACCCGACCCGACTCTATACAAATTTTATTATTTTTCTAATTTTTTTATTATTTTTCTTAAATTTTTATTATTTTTCTAAAATATTTATTATTATTTTTAAAGTTTTTACTACTATTTCATTTGTTTATTATTTTTTGTATTAAAATTTTATATATATGATAATTTTTGGGACATAAAATAACTAATATTAATATTTCAAAATAATTAATTCAATAAACAAAATTATTTTTTAAATGACCCGCCGACCCGAACCCGATAGGGTTCCACTTCCCCGTGACCCGACCCGCGACCCGACTTTCCCTTGACCCAACCCGATCGGGTCTAACAAAATCTCAAAAAACCCGACCCGACCTGACCCGACCCGACCCGTGAACACCCCTGGCGAAAGGTGTGGGACAAAACTTTAAAGATGTGTTTGGCACAATTAAAGGTGGCCACTGGCCCGATTCTGTTTCGGTTGACCAGTTTCTGGTTCCACACTTATGTGGAACTGAAATTGGAACTGGAACCGAATCGAACGGTGTCGGTTCCATTCAGGTTTTCTTTTATTTTAATAATAATTTTTTTTAAAAAAAAAAATTTAAACGGTTCCACCGTTGAACCGCTGGAACCGTTAGGGAGAAACCCTAACCGAACCGAAATATTACGATTCCGGTTCGATTCCGATTGCGAACCGGAACCGCGGCCGGGTCTAGGCATAATATATTACATTAAGTTATAAGATATTATTTAGTGCGAAATGTATTGTATTATATTGCATAATGTGGTACAATATTTGATGTTATATTGTATTATATTATGTCAATGTTAAAATTTTAAATTTATAAATTTATAAATTTGTTTTGCATTTCATTGTCTACAACTACCAAATAAAACTCATTCCACAAAAATATCGTTGATGGTTGTTTTTCGTTCCAGGGATAATTCAGGAAAATTCCTCCTCAAACAAATCTCCATCAATTGTGAATTTGTTTGGTATTGTTGGGAACCAAATGCAAACTAAAAAGGCGGAAAGAAAGCACACAAATAAACAAATGATTTAACGTGGTTCGGCGGAATATATCCAACCTATGTCTACGAGCACACGGGAAAATAAAACTTTTATTACTGGCTCGGGTCTGACCGACCTCTTTTTTTTCTCTAGCTCGGGATTGTTTTCTCTCTATTACAAGTTACAAGTCCTTGTTAATGAACATTAAAAAATGTACAATTAATAAAATAGAAACTAATCATTTTATACTTATAATTTCATTAATCCTATTAATTTAGCACATTCGTAAAATAATAAGTAAATTTATATTTTATATATTTTTATTGTGATTTTTATTTCTTATGTAGGTGAAATAATACATTGGATGCATAAATATAAAAATGGACGTGACATTTGGATTTTGGAGGCTGAAAACTTGAAAGGCGTTCGAACAATGTACAATTTCGGAAATTTCAACTTTGCGCAATTTTCGTAATTTGGCCATAACTTTTTACTTCGATATTGGATCGAGTCAATTTTAATTCCAGACGAAAGAAGACCCAAATATCTACAACTTTGATGTTTACAAGAATTTCTAATTCTTAGGTTTTCAAGGTCAAAATTGGTGAAGACGTCAATGTGTATTGCATGTAATTTTAATTATTAGAAAATAAAGTAAAAAATTAAAATTAAAATTAAAAAAAAAAGTTGAAATGTCATAATCCACTTTATGTGGATTGTGATCATGTTTGTACAATTATCAACAAAAAATCAAAAAATGAAAAAGAAAAAAATAAATTAGTAAAAGTTTGTTATTTGTATTTTATTTGGAAAATTGTAATTAATAATTGAGAGATGAGCACTTTTACTATAAATAGAGTTGTTCACCTCTCATTTTTCTTGTTGTTTTCTTTCAAAGTTTTCTTGTAGAATTTGGGAGCGAGTATCTTGTGTATTTTATTTTTTTAAGTTTTATTGTAATTTCTTTTTCTTTCGGTTATAAAATTATGCATGTTTTTCTTCAAATCATCAGTAGCTAATTTCATCATGCTGAGGTAAAGAATTGAGCTCTTAATATGAGAATATAGATTAATATTATTTATATTATAATATATAAATTGTAATCTTAATAAGTAATTTAAATCTTAATTAATTATTGACAAATTTTGCTACCGCCTATATGACTGGTTTTATTTTTTTGGCATAATGGAGTACCTAACTGGAATTGTTATAGACAAATGTTATCACCGCCTTTATGACTGGTTTTATATATTTTGGCATAATTAATTCCTGAAGTAAATTAACTGAGTAATAATAACAATTTGTATATTATAAAAGTAAGATTTCTCTATATTTGAAATATTAAGAGTGGATCTCCTAACCCCAATGTTTTAATTTATTGTTGTAGTTCAATTTAAAATTTTCCATTACTTCAAACAAATCCAATATTTTTATTTCACTCGAATTGTTATTTTATTCTATTAAATTTATTCTATGTAGATCGACCCCCGGATTTACCATGTTATTTTATTACTTCGATATTCTTATACTTGAGAGTAAAGAACTACTTTTTGAGCTTGTCACTTGTGAATAAAATTGATCAATGAACTCTCAATCATTTTATATACCAAGTCTAATTACTCTGTTACGCCAACTATGTGACGTCAACCATGTTGCTAAGACATTATTGTTTAGGTTTTCTTCCCAAATTACCTTACGAATTATAGTTCAACCGCTTGACACAGCTACGACCTGCCACCTGACGCAGCTACTCTCAACCACTCAAATCTCATAAAATCATGTTACTTTTGGTAACTGCTACACGCTATGTCACAGTGCCAATTTGTATTCTAATCACTCTAGTTTGATAGCGTGTGTCAGTCAATAAACTTGCAGCCCTATTCCGTCCCATCAGTCGTTGACATACTTCTATCTCGTCAATCCTTGGGAAACCCAAACGTCCGCTTAGGGCTCACGTCGCCCCGATTTGAACATAATACCATTACCTCGACCCACCTCATCGGGCCAGTAAGTTGAGATGATCGACTGTAAACTGAAATGATCGACATGTCCCATTAGATCGGGTCGGTGTTAAGACCTTTTACTTTCCTCACTTCACAAGGTTGGGTCGGCCTTCACATATGCTCAAGTGCTGTCGAATCCAATGCCATTATAGCAGGTCGGGTTTGGTTCTTCCCTTCATGTCATTATGCGCCTCAGGATCGGGCATCAAGTGCAAACTAATTATGGTGTTCTTATCGGGCTGGATGCCTATGTCTCTTGGGTCTGAGCCTATTGTTCAGGAAATTGAAATTTTTTCTATATTCTTCTTTACACCTCTATTTCTCTCGGGTCAGAAAATCACCATCAACAAATACAAATTTAAGTGAAATAGTCAACAACTTTTACTTTGAAAATTAAATTGATTGATGAAAGAGAAGCAGACAATGAAAGCGACTCGGGCAATTGCACAATTAATAGAGCAGGTGCGATACGGCGAAGAGAGCAGCGGCTATGGTGTCATGTGTCAAGGAGCAGGCAAATTAATGTGAAATCGATCGGGGCATTTTTGGATGACAGTGAGGATGGTGGTGGCGATAGATCCATGACATTTTGGATGATTATGGGAATTGTGATTGTGGTGGGGAGAGGGAAGATCTTGCGCAAGGTGGTGATGGTGGCGATCGAAGAATAATTTTTTTTTTCTTTTTTTAATTTATGCGGTAAATACTGCATTAGCTAATGCAACCTCCCCTGTCATTATTTTATGTCATTGAATGAATTTTAAAACCAAACAGAGCATGTCCTTATTAAAGGCTTAATAATGAAGATCATATGATCACTTTCATTGTCTTGCAAAGTTCTTTATACGCTGTTTCCAAGCCACAATTGTATGTTGAAACATTCTAATAGAATCGTCTATTCCTTGATTGATTTTAAATTTGGGAAAAAAAATTTAAGTGCATTAATTTTGTTGACTCTAACGAGGAATCATTCAACATTGTTCAATTATCACTTCATAATCATATGACGTGATTCACATATATTCTTCTCGCGTGTTTCAAGGGATTTTACATCAACGTATTATTGTATACACACGACAATTTAGTTTAATTTTTATTCCCTCTAATCAATAAAAAATAATTTTTTTTTTTTAAATGATCGAAATTTTACCGTCAAATCATCCAATCGGAATTAAGAGGAGCATGTAAATCACAAGTTCTTAAAATAAATACATCTCATGAACTCGAACCTACGACCTGACAACCAGGTCAAAAGCCATTTGCCAATTGCCACCAAACTACACTTCTTAGGAATTCAATAAGGATGCATACTCATACTTAAAACTATAGTAATGATACATACTCAAATTTAAACAAGTACATAAGAAATTATGGGATTGATCAGATCTCCCCACCTCAGCCTCAGAACAATGTCGGTGAATACATATTTATAACTAAAAATGAAACAACATAATGCATATATTGGACACAAATTTAATATAATAACATAATATCAGTCAAATATATAAAAATTAATAAAACAATATAAATGCCCCGAGAAGCACCGTAGAGTTATAGTCTTCACTGTTGGGGTTGGTGCTCAGAGCGCCAATCCGGACCGTATTTATGTCTGATTCATGAATACGATCAATTCATTTTTCCAAAATATTACTTATTTATGGTTGCACCTCTTGTTTTTATATACGTATTCGATCTGATTACGATTAGATTGAAACTTAATGTGGTTTAGTGATATGTATATATTAGACAAAAGGCCCGATAATATATAATGCAGTACACATTTACAAAGTTAGTTTGTAATTGACATTGGGAAGTGTCACTGCTAAATGTATATTATCAAATATAGTTCCTGGTCAAGATTTACTAACATGGGTCGGTTAGTCAAATCCGTTGAGACCAGTACATGTCGTATATCGAGACTTGGTCTGATGGTTTATCTCAATTAACCATGAGTCTAGGGAGACTCGTATAGACGTGTAAGTGTTTATAATGGATAAACATTGAACGACTCACCTAAAATTCTTAATGGATGGTACACCAACGTCAATAAGAATTTTCTCGGGTTGAGTAGCATAGTGGTCATTCGACTTGAGATACCACTGTGGATGTATGAGACATCATCCATACTTAGATGGCAGTCACGTCACCGATCTATTTAGATCATACCTCTGCATGTTCGTTGGGTGTGGACCGATCCTCAGGATATCATGTGTGTATCAAGATAGGATCCGTCAGTTCTGTGTACAGAGCATAGGTAGTCCATATATGATTAGCAATCTGTTAAATCTGTGGCCACAATATGCTTCGGAAGTAAATTCCGAGTGTTATTTAGAGATTGCTAATAGATACGTCGACATGATAATACCAATAGAGATTTGACGTTTACATCTATATCTCTGGTATTATCCGGATACCTGTGACGGAGGGATTATACGTATGTAATGAACTCGACATGTATGATTCAACTAGTTTATCTGTGGTCATCATATTTACGGGTAGGTAAATTATGGACACGAAATTAGATTTTGTGACGGATATACCTGAATCTATAGAGTCTCACTAATGAAATATACTCATAGAGCACTAGGGCAACTTTATGAATAATGATGATTATTTATAAATCGTTTAATGTTAAATGAAAAATACATGCAAACGGGCCGAACTGTCATTTCCTAATTAATATGTATTTGTATTTAATATATGATATTATTAAATACACATTAATAAATTGTCAAATAAAGGTATTTGACATATATCATTAATATATGTATTTGAGATATTTAAAGTAATTATAATACATATATTTGTATTTAATTAATTATTTAATTATTTAGTTGTTAAATGATTAATATAATTAAAATATAAATATCTCACCAAATGATAAAGTTAGGAAATGATTATAAGTGTAAATGTTTGACTTTACATTAAATGAAAAGGTTGTCAAATTGAATTTGACTTCCTTGGATATTTGTTTTAATTGTTAAAATTGAAAATATTTATTTTCCTTTTTATTTGTAATTTTCGGCCAACACCCTAAATTGAATATAAGTGTTATATTTTTGAGTTGCAATTATTGACTTATTTAATTGCATTAAAGTGTTAATGATTTCTAAAACAAGTTGGCAAGTTGGCTTTAAATGAAACAAAAACTAAATATCTAGATATTTTATACTACCTAATTTCGGCCAATGCTCTTTTTGGGTGAAGTATATATTGTTTCATTTCATTTTTAGGGTTTAAGAAGTTCATTAGATACCAAACATAATACAAAAGTAGTTGAGAGAAAAGCTTGAAGGCTAAAGGAATATGGCTTGGAAAATCATGGTTTTGTAAGTTATTTTTCAAAGTCTTCAACATGAAAATTGTTTCTAACATGCTTAACATCATTTTGTGTTGCTTTGGTGTTGTCTCTCTTCTTATAGTTTGTGTTTTATTTCGTTGAGAACTTGTGTGAAAGATTGATGCATGTAAGTGAGCTTAAACTTGTTTTAAAGCTTACTTTTGATTATTTGAAAATCAAAGTTGTCATTCTAGAGTTAGTAAGCCACTCCTTGGTGACCTAGAATTGTTCTAGAGTTGTTTCAAAGTGGTGAGGCTTGATTGGTGAAGTATTGAATGAATTAAAGTGTTGGATTTTGTAAATTTGGTGAAATTGGACAATTTGATGAAATTGAAAAATTAGGGTTCATAACCCACTCCAAATTTGGGGCTTTTCATATATGTGATGTGTTATGGTATGAATATGATGCATGTAAAGTTTTAGGTTGATTGGATTTGATCTTGACATGTTTTGAACTAAATGGACCAAATTGCAATTAATTGAAAATTTTGGGTGGCTCACGGCATTAGACTAATAATTGGGGATTTGTGTGAAATCTGATTTTGATGCATTAGATGTGTTGAAAAATATTTTAGAAATGATTAAGAATCATCCAAAATTATATTTGAAAATTTTTGGGCTAAAAAATCAATTTACAAAGTTTTGGGTCAATTCGGTAATTACCAAGAAATTTGATCTCTTGTGTAATTTTTCAGAATTTGATAATTGGATAATTAAATAAATAAGTTTATCCAAGAACAAATTTTGAAATCGGAAAATTTTGATTTTCCACTATTCCGCTGCGTTACCGATATTCCCCCTTAAAACCCCTACATTCACCACAAGTGTTAGATTTATTCATTTGACTCGCATCAAATATTTTGTACGCTGAAAAAAAGAATACTATGTTTGAAAGTATGTCGTAAAATCAATTATGGTTGTAGGTTTAAGGGTAAATAAATAATTTTAATGTAAAAAATTATTAAAGGTAATTGATATTTTACAATAAATGCAATTGTTATTTTACACATTGTTTATATATGTCAGTATCATATGTGTATGTCCTAAGACTTATGTCAAACTATTATCGTTATCCCAAATGAGTTTGAGATCATGAGAGTCAACGATGTATATACGAATAAGTCTTAAAATATAATTTAGTAAAATGATTATTGTATGAGGCAAATATATTAGGATCGTTACTGTTGTATGTCGCTTAAGATTAACATTATATGTTAAAATAAAGGATGATGAGTTTCATATCCTAATGACATAAAAAGTTGGTGATTCATAATAATGAAACATCGAACACGATCATATAAATGATTGATCACATGGTAACATTATCTTACGTCATTGATCATCGTTATAATACATTAGTGTCATCATGTTATTTGACTTGCGATACGATTTTAGCTTGTATGGAAATTATCATGATTAACTAATACGTATCATTCGACTAGTAACGTCTTATGAAAAGTATTGGATGGTTTTGAATGACTAACGTAAATATAGATATTCCAATGAAACTATATATGTAGAAGTCTTTGGCTAATTCCATATATATAAAGTTTAAAGCTATACCATACATTACAGATTTGACCTATCCATGGTTCGTGTTTGTTAATGAATATAAAATAAAAAGGAATGAGATGCCATATTCAAAATGTATTTTCAGGTTCATATGTGTTCCCACTTCATTCATCGACTATGGGACATGACATATTGCTAGGTGTTTACCCATGATCTATGCGATGTCATCAGATAAAATATTAAAGAGTTAATATTTTACAACTATTACCTGATAATGAACCTATGATAGTCACACTTGATATAATCTTCGGAAAAAGGCTTAATGAAAAGATTATGGGATTTTTTTGGAAACATTATTTTTTCCGATTAAAATGAATTTCCTTATATATGATATTAGAATATTAATATTTAATGGAATATTAATTTTGATTGATTATTTAAATAAGCATTAGATATTTATTCAAATATAAATATAAATTTAATTAATTTGTAATTAAATAGAAACTTATTAATTGATTAAATAAATCAAATTAATTAAAAGCCTAAAATAATATTTAATATAATGAGTTTTAATTTAGTGGGATAACACCCTAATTAATTAATATATATATTTACGGAGGATTCATTCACTTAGAAAATTTTGGAAAGTATCATTTATTAATTAGGATATATATTTATGGATGATTCTTTCCTAAACATATATTTTTTGAAATCGTTGAAAACCCCGCCGCCAAACCATTAATTACGGGCTTAAGCGGAGCAGATAAAACATTCGGCTGTCTCAGACTGTTACAAGAAACGCATTCCCTGGATTCGAATCCATATTATTATTATTATTATTATGTATCTATCTTGTATTTTTGAATAGTGCTTATGATTTCTCCAAACTTGCCATAAAGAGAAAAATAAATTTATCTTTAATCCATATTATTTTAAGGTTGTCCATCGTAAGAAAAGAAAAAAGAAGTTGTCTTATTGTTTTTTTAAAAGGGACAATTTTTTTTTTTTGTTAGTATCAATTAGAAGCGTAATACTTGCTATGCCATATTAAAGGAAAAATAAGAGAAAGTCTTAAAATACCACAAAGAAATCATAAAAGAAAGAGGTGTGGTGATGTTTTTTTAAACTCTAATATTATTATATGATGAATGCATGCTTATTTATATTTTAATTTATTTATTTTATTAATTTGATTAATATATATTATATGTTTGTTTTATCAATAATAACATAACCATAATCTTAAATGATTTTAGGACAAAATTTTATTATTCAATCACATGAATAATTCCATATTAACCCCAAAACTCAACACATTATTCCATTTAAAAAAAAAAAAAAAAATGAAACGCAAAGCCAGTACATAGCGTGGATCTGATCTGGGTAAAAAAAAAAAAAAAAAAAACAAACAAACAAACAAAAGAGAAAAGAGAAAGGATAACCGGAAAGGAGTTACCAGTGAGTTAATCAGGAAAAAAAATCTAAAGAGTCCGTACCAGTGAGTTAATCCAGGAGAACGAACATGGATGAGAAGAAGAAAGAAGAGAGAGAGAGAGAGAAAGAAATAAGCATGGTTTAAAAAATCTAACTGAGTTGGTTGATTCAATCGGAAAATTAGATCCAATTGAATTAAAAAAAACAGAGTGTTAAAAAAAAAGTCAAAATGGATGAATTGGACTGGCGATTTCTAATTTTTTTAAATGAAAATGAAAAAGAATTTTTTTTTAATTATTTAAACTCATCAAAATAATAATTTATTAAATTTTTTATATCATTAATTCATTCAATGATCCAATTTTTAAAACACTTGGAAATAAGGACGAAAGAAAGATAGGGGGAATTAAAAAGCGAACAGGAAAAAAAGGGAGTCTCCTGCCGCCTCACACAACTCTGCGGGAGGCGCCATGGGCTGAACTCTTCTTTTTGATAGGATTTGTTTTGAGACTTAAGAGAGAACGCTACCGTACTAATGATAACATAAACATCTTTTATTTATTTTATAAGAAAAAGAAGAAAAATCCCAAAATTAAAAAAAATTAGATATTTCCAGCGTGGACACACCCACAATCCCAACTAACAATAACACAAGTACACAACAAACTCTTCTTTCACTCTCCCAGTCCCCATTTTTTTAACTTGTTAGGAAACTGAATAGATCAAAATGCACAACCAAACGCAGTCGTTTCAACCGTAGGAACATATTAACTTTTTGTACACACTATATAAAACATCATGACTCAAAATACCGTACTGTGTACAAAGTAACAAACAGTACGCTTATACCGATCAACAGCGATTACCCATCAGCCTTTAACGGGCCGGGCAATGGGACCCGCATGTGACCGGAACCCGAAAGTTACAGCATCGTACACACACCAATGAAATCCGATTTCTCGACCCGTTTCATTGGCCCTCACGCACTCCTCACAAACCAAAGCGCCTTCGTTTTCTACTCCTCCATCATTAAATTTATAATCATGGTTAATATTATAATAATGATTATAGTTCCTCAAAATTGCGTTTTTTATCAAGTCACCATTATTATTCCTCTTCAGTAACATCACATTACCCGCCTGTGGCTGCTGATACTGCTCCGCTTTCATTCTCTGTCGCCTCGCACGTGACCTTCTCAACACGACGACAAACCAGCAGTCCTCCTCCCGAGATATCGCCGAGAAATTGGCCTTACTCGTGACCGGAACCTTGCGTGACGTCTTGCCGTCCCCGAGATAAACAGAGAACTGGTTGGGAGAGATACCGATTTTCAGGCTGAGAATGGACAAAAAGGATTTGTAGTCTAAAGAAGGATAAACGACGACGTTTCCGATGGTCGTTTCGCGTTCTCCGTCGACGAAAACGACAGGGAAAATATTCTCCATTTTGGTCATGAATGAGTCATGTGAAGTGAACAGCGGGAGAGGAATTAAAAGGGCTTTATGTACAAAAGGTGCGGGACCAGAGGCAATTAAGTCATTTTAAAAAGAAGAACAGACAAGGAAAGTTGTTAGAATAAGCTTGGGGAGCAAGCAAAACAAAGAAACGCGAAACGACGCGTAAAATGGCTGGAAGTAGAGTGAGTGGAAATTCCCAGTTTTATCGGGTAGTAACTTTTCAGTGCAAGTTCAGACCAATAATAATAATGAGTGAGTAATTAGAATTAGAAATTATTTATAAAATGCAATAGAATTATACGAGTTTTGATTCATTTTATCCCAAAATAATACATAAGTAATTTAAGCTTTAAAAATTTAAATTCAATTTTTTAATTTTATTTTTAATTTAATATAAAAAAATTCAAAACTAATAAATTAAAATCTCATTTTTATTTTATTTTTTAAAAAATTAAAATTTAATTAAAAACAGAAAAAACAAAATAGTCCAGTACGATTTCAGTTCGAAACCGAACTGAACCAGTGACTTTAACTACTCGTGACTACAAAAATTTTCTACAAAATCTATATATATACAGCCTCTTTCGAATCCGGACGTCTGGATCTTAAGAGACGTCCGAATTCAAAATCTTAGCCCTTTGAATTTGAGAGTGTAATCTGGCCATCCAACTAGAAGTGACTATTATATTCTCCATCTCATTGGGTAATTTAAACAAACTATTGAAGAACTCAAATTCTCAGAGCCTTCACACCTTCGCAACCCAGCTCTCAAAGTTGAATCCGCTGAATCTTCGCAACGCACCTCTTATAAAAATTTACACATCGCTCCCAACAGCAACTAAATTTCACACCACTTACCCAAAAAAATGGGTTGCGAAGGTGTGAGAAGTGATTTTTAGAGGTGGGTTTCGAAGATTCTGTGGATTCACCTTTGAGAGCTGGGTTGCAAAGGTGAATTTGAGCTCTTCAATAGTTTGATTAAATTGCCCACTGAGATGAAGAATATAATTGTCACTTCTAATTGAATGGTCAGATTACACTCTCAAATTCAAAGGGCTAAGATTTTGAATCCGGACGTCTCTTACGATCCAGACGTCCGGATTCGAAACCGATTGTTATACATATATATTTTGATTTTGTAAAAAATCTTTGCAGCCGCGAGAATACATATTCCATATACATGGCAAATGCCTCAGGTAGATTCTATTCAATTCCATTTTGGGTTTTCTAATTAATGACTTTCTATTGGTGAGATAATGAGATTGTTGAATTTGATACCGATTTTCACTTATTTCATTTTTTTGAATTTTGAGATTCAATTTAAGTAGAAGTTGTCCCTGCTCTCCTCTCCGTGTGATTGCATCTGCGCTGGTTTTTTATCTCGTATTTTAATAATTGTCTTTTTTTTTTTTTTTTGTTTTTTTTTATTAATAATTGTCTTGCTGGCGAAAAAACTTTACCCTTTTTAGGTCATAATGGTTAATTTTACTTGTTCCAAAAGGATGTAACTTGACAAAAAAAACTCAATACTTAATTATAGTCATGAATTTTACATGTTTCGCTTAAGTTTTATCTTCACAAACTCTCTTTGCACAGGCCGTTGATTTTAAGAAGCCAGTCTATGAACAAGTTCTGAAGAAATGTAGTAGTCCCATATCAACTATAAAGAGATTGTTTTAGAAATTTAATGGGTGCATAAACAGGTCTTTTTAATCAGAAACTAAACTGAACTACATTATTTTGAACCATCCATAAGGCTTTTGTTTCATAGACATGGCAATAAATTTGCAAAAGGTAATATCTAACAGCTAAATGTAAGCGAGGTTTTATATACCAAGAAAGATACAGTGCGGAAATAATTCGATGCCAAGGCCTTTCCAGCTGAACTTGGTTGAGAGAAAGCTAACTGGGTTTTTTCAAGATCAGATCCTTTGCAAAAATTTATCCTGCATTTTATAAGAAATAAATGAGAGACAAAAAGCAAACGGGATTGCAATCATTTAAGAAAAGTTACCAAATCATCATTAGTACGAGTATTAATTACCTAACAGCATCCAGCAATTGATTTGCAATGCCTTTTCTTCTATTTGAGGGAGAGACCCATATAGCTCTAATGCCACAAACAACTGGTATGGCTTCATTTTCACAGACAATTGATCCATTGTGGTTATCATCAAATGCATTTGAAGAATGAACAGAAAGGGCTCTTTTGATGACTTCCCTCTGTAAGATAATTTCCCCGAATTGGAGGATCGCCGAGTGTGATCTGCTTTTCTTTGGGATTTTTCCATCAGTTCTTTCATCAACAGAGCATGACAAAACTTTGAATGCTTCCTTTATTGGTTCTGCAACTAGACAACCGGCAACCCTCTGGGAGGAAATATATAAATACACCTGCAAACATTTAGAAAAGAAACTGATGGTCAACAAGACAACAGTTAAGTTCAGGCATAGCAACACTTCTGAAATAGTGAAGAAGTTGTTGGAATCTAAGGTAACATTAATACATAAGCCAATAATAGCTATAAATAACTGAATAAGTAAATTGATAATGGATGCTACCAGGAAAAACAAGCTTCTCAGGAACCTAAAGCATGAATTAAAGTAAATCGATAATGAATTCTACCGGGAAAAACAAGCTTCTCAGGAACCTAAAGCATAAACAGCGTTTTGAGATCATAAAGAACCTATTTGGAATGTACAAAACACATTATAGAAGTAATACATGATTCATAAAATATTGCAACTTATTGGTTTAAG
The DNA here is from genome assembly GCA_019454045.1 of Zanthoxylum bungeanum. Classification (NCBI taxonomy): domain Eukaryota; kingdom Viridiplantae; phylum Streptophyta; class Magnoliopsida; order Sapindales; family Rutaceae; genus Zanthoxylum; species Zanthoxylum bungeanum. The sequence goes on along the minus strand of SKCR01008740.1, from coordinate 2,794 downwards.
TAATCAAGACACCTGGCTGAGCTTATGAAAGATCCATCCTTCACCAAGCTCAAATTCCATCAACTGCACTACTTCCTGCACCTGCAAATGAATACAATACCTATTAACAATCCTAATGAATATGAATTATAGAAGTCATTTTGTACAAAAACACATAAAGGGAAATTGAGAAGTTTTGCCTGCTGACAAATACAAGTAGAAGGTTTGTTGATAAAATTTTAACTTAACGTGGATGTTTATTAAACATTTTAGCTGTTGTATTTTCAATATTAAACATAAACAAAGCTGTTACAAATACAGAAATGAAACTAGTGGGCAATTTCGAAATCCATATGATGAGCAACAGGATGCACACGTGGCGCAATTATGCGAGACTTCGTGAGTAATTCTGAAACTGTTAATTAACCTTAAAATGGTACGCGACAGTGTCACTCACCTTAATTTGTTACAAGCACTAAGATTTGTTTCCCTATAAAATCAAGAATTTTAGTAATAAAATTCCAAATTCAAACCTTATTCCTATGAGCAGGAGAGTCGCCATCCAACACCAAAACAATGCGTCCTCCTTCAACACAAGGCATATCAACAATTCTTTCGTTACGCCAACCCTGAAAGAGTAAACAATTTGATCAAACAATCATTGAAAAAAATTACAAACCAACAAACATGCTTAGAAATCAAAGAGAATGATAAAATTAACCTTGAATTGAATCCCATGTGTGTAGTTCTTGTGCAATGACTTATGAACCTTTTCGTCGGATTCATCACCACGAGCATACTTGAATCCACAAGTGGAACATGTATGAAGAAGAAAATCAGATTGGCCAAATTCTAAATACAATTGTACATAGCTTCTCTTCTTGTTCAGTGTTCTTCTAAATTCTGGCAACTGGGAATTCAAATTCAAATCCTCTTCTATGGGTTTCTTTGGTGATTCTATAATTGACTCTTTTTTGCTAAATGAAACCCAAAAATATTATTATCAGTAATAAATCCCAAATTTTTTATACAAACACAAAAAGAAAATCTCTAAGTTTGAGAACAAACCCGTGTCAGATATAAGAACTAAAACCCCAAACAAAAACACATACCCATCAAACTTTGGAGCTCTACGCTGGAAAGTATTGACGATTACGTGTTGTTTCCTCTCTCCACTCGCAGATTCATCGTCATCGTCGGAAGAAGAGGGCTTGAAGAAGGAACTGATTTTGGGTTGCATCAAAGCGTTTGCATTTCGAATGATGTCTTTGGGCTTTTTTTAAAAATTAATTTAATTAATAAACTAATGTGTTTTTTTGTCCTTTAGTCATTTGGATCTATTTATTTCTTTGGCGCCAAATATTTGACTCATAATCACGTTTAATAAGCTTTCCCGCCAAGTAGTTGGATTGCAGTTTAACGAAAATAAATCATAGCCCTCCAATTTTATCTCACTCCAAGGCCATATTTCGTAGCCCTAAAATGGGAACCTTCAACCTTGTGATTTATTTATTTATGGATCTATATATACAAATTTTCAAAACTCATTCTAAGCTTCACATTCATTTTCAATCTTCCGAAAAATTTTCTTTTGTCTAATTCTTAATTTGAGTTCTCCATTTATTTATCATAACTGCGGAATTAATGAATTTACCTATTTGTGTATGCATTGTATTGAGGAAATTTAATGTATTCATTAGGTTCCAATGCATTCATTTTCTCATGTTTCTCTATTAATCACATCATCAAACGACTCTTCGTTATGTGTTTTTTTTTCGCATTTAATTTAATTTTCTAGAGTTTTTTGACTTGGAACTTAACTGAATTGATAAAGCATAGTGCAATAATTATAAAACACTTTCTTATGCTTTTGGATCTTACAATGAAAATTGGTACTATCTCTTCCACGGCCAAATTCTTAAGCTTTTCTTCTTCTTTTTTTTGCCTTTTTATTATTATTTCTTGTACATTTTCTTACAATCATTTATTCATCCCATTATTGAAAGCCAGATGAAATAACTAGCTTATGTTTTGTGTTTGGATAATCACGTAGCAACACAATGGCTACCATGTCTTATAAATTAGGGGTTTGACGTATTTTGTTCGGTTTAAAAGTCGAAGATGAACTTACCTCATAAATCAATTACATAAAGAATGATATAATTCTTTTAAATTTAATATTGTAGAATAATTTTCTTGATTAATAATGAAATACATCCACATAATCGCTCAAAGGTTTAAAAAATTGGTGATAATTATTGAAATGTAATAAATGCTATTTTATTGTTAATTTAATTATCCACTATATTAATAATGACATGTAAAATGAGATTAATTTTTATTCTCATCCGATTAATAAATATATAAATATATTTTATTTAAAATAATCGGTGTATCTCGCGGGCTCCCACGAATTTATATAAAATGAATTTTATCAAAATCGGATAAAATTCGAGTGCAGCAGTGGGATGAAATTTTATTAATTGTGATTCTTTTTTTTTTTAAGAATAAATTTTACGGATTGAAATTAAAATAAAAACAAAAGAAACTTCAATCATGTAATGATTTCGAGTGTCCAAACCCCAACCGAATTGTTCGGGTCACCGCTCGTTTTAATACTCTTTTCATTCAGTGTGTGTGTGACAATAACGAAATAACGAATTAACAATCAATTTCTGATTCTCACTTCTCAGGGCAAAGAAACATAAATTCATTAGATAGTTTCAGTACTGAATCTTTGATAAAATTAGTAATATGAAGTTTCAAACCCTAACACCGCAACAGTCACAGCAGCAGCATCAAGAATCACTGGCAT
>SKCR01008739.1:0-22521 GCA_019454045.1 Zanthoxylum bungeanum | reverse complement strand
GCACGTACTGTAAGGTATAAAAAAGGTGCGCTCACTTGGTCGCTCGAACCCTTGAGTGGGGAGACCTAGTTGTGGGCAATCATTCGCCAGCGAGAGTCTTTATCTACACTCCCACAAACCCACAAGTAGACCGGGGTCATATGGCCTATAGCAACTATTTCCTTGTGCTTGTGGACCATCCTCATTTGGATGTAGTTGGTTGTTGGGCCATTTAAACTGGGACGAGTTCGTATCCTATGATGATTGGGCCAAAAGCTTCTGAAATGTTGATGGGCCACTTTGTAGAAGTTATTTTTTATGCTTGTGTTTGGGAACATTGTCATTTGGATCCATTCGGACCTTTTGTCATGAGATACGGGCTTGTTGGGCCATTTAAACTGGGACAGGAACGTATCTTATGATGATTGGGCCAAAAGATTCTAAAACGCCAATGGGCCATTATATGTCTGTGTTTAGGAACATTATCATTTGGATACGGTTGGACTTCTTGCCATCAGATGTGAACTTGTTGGGCCATTTAAACTGGGGCGAGTTCACTCATATGACAGTTAGCCCAAAAGCTTCTATAATGATGATGGGCCGATTTAGGTGAAAATTTAATGAGTTGATATATTCCTTGTATCGCATGTATCTAATGCATCTCATGCATACATACATCATGTTAACTCTCTTGTGTCAAAAGAGCCATCATAGATATCCGTTGGGTTAGGGAAAATGGAAGACTTGTTAAAAGGCCAATAACAAACATGAGCGAATCAGAGAATGAATCATCCCGTATGGATCAGTTTGAGAACAGTCTCACCAAGATTACTGAACAGTTACAAGCCTTGACCGATGTTGTGGCTAATATGGTTGTGCCCCGTGTTGGGGGAAATTCTGAGAATGTGAGGCGCGATGAGCCTCTGAATGGGTTGGGGGATGATATCCCCACTTTTGATGACGGCATGGCAGAGTATGCAACAAGCAGAGTGATTGGGTCTCAGGCAGAATTTCAGAAGCTCCGAGATCAGGTAGAATCGGTTACCCGCAAAATGAGGGGTAAACATGAAGACTTGTTGGAGTATGAGGCATTGACCTTCGAAGAACAGCTGCCAGCTCAGTTCAAGATGCCTGATATGGCTAAGTTCAATAGGAATGGGGACCCGAGGGTCCATCTGCAGCAATATGTCTCAATGATGAGTTCAGTGGGCATATCACAGCGCCAAGTCCAAAAGATGTTTGGGATGTCACTCGAGGGAGCACCTGTAGTATGGTATCACAGCCTTGAGAAAAAGGTTAAAGAATATTGGAAGGAATTGGCTGATACTTTTCTGAAGCAGTATGTCACAGACCTGGAGATTGACTTGTCGCTCCGCGACTTGGAGAATACCAAGCAGAAGCCAGAAGAAAGCTTCAAGGTGTATGTAGACCGCTGGAGAAGCCAACTTCTGAAAATGCAGACTCGGCCCTCTGAGAAAGACCAGATTAAAATGATCATCAAGGGCACTAAGCCCTCGATCTATGGTAAGTTGAGGAGAATGACCTCCATGATTGCAGATTTTCGACAGTTGAGGGAAACTGTCATGGATATAGAGGAAGAAGATGCTGAAAACAGAAAGTTTTATGGCCAGAATAGAAGAACTTTTGGGGGGCCTTCTGAGACCAAGCCCGCTATTTCCGAGGTCTCTACCATCAAGAACAGGCGATTCTCCAATCTTGGTAGACCTTTGTCAAAGGTGCTTGAAAATTTGAAGGGACAAGGGCTCTTAAAACCCTTAGAGCCTAAACCACTTCCAAATCCTATACCACACAACCTTGACCTAAGCGTGTATTGTCACTTCCATCAGAGGAGAGGCTATGAAACTGACAGCTGCACCCGCCTTAGGCATGAAATCCAAAACCTCGCCGATGCTCATAAAATACCTAATCCTGAGAAAGAACAACCCAACACACATCGGAACCCCCTACCAAATTACCACTCCGTTCCACCACCCACTTACATGATCAACTCCGGCCTGCCCGAAACCTTTGTCCTCCAAACTCTCAACCACCAGGCTTCTTACATTGAGATAAAGGATAACAGTGAAGAACCATATGGCAAGGAAGAAGGCAATGTTGCGAATGATGAAGTTATTCCTCCTAGTTTATTTGATCCTGGATTTTTTAATACAGACATTGACTTAGTCTATATGTTCGAATCATTTTCTTAAATGATAATAAAGACGTTCATTTCGCTGAATCTCTTCTGCAATATGAGTATATTTGAGAAAAGCATTCAACCTTCGTACTATGAAATTCAGTGATGTTTAGAACACAGGGAATATTCGGAAGCAACAACAGTACAATCAATTTCAGAAATGAATCAGTATCAGCTTAGGGCCGAGGCCCACATCAGTTTCAGTTTGGGGATGAGTCCTAGGGCGAGGCCCACATCAGTATCAGCTTGGGGGTGAGGCCCACATCAGCAGTATCAGTTTAGGGGCTGAGGCCCACATCAGTATCAGTTTATGGGCTGAGTCCCAAGGCCGAGGCCCACATCAGTTTCAGTTTGGGGATGAGTCCCAGGCCGAGGCCCACATCAGCATCAGTTTGGGGATGAGTCCCAGGACCGAGGCCCACATCAGTATCAGCTTGGGGGCGAGGCCCACATCGGTATCAGCTTGGGGGAGAGGCCCATATTATCAGCATCAGTTTAGGGGCTGAGGCCCACATCAGTTTCAGTCTTGGGGATGAGTCCCAGGGCCGAGGCCCACATCAGTTACAGTTTGGGGATGAGTCCCAAGGCCGAGGCCCACATCAGTATCAGCTTGGGGGCAAGGCCCACATCAGCAGTATCAGTTTAGGGGCTGAGGCTCACATCAATTTCAGTTTTGGGGATGAGTCCTAGGGCCGAGGCCCACATCAGTTTCAGTTTGGGGACGAGTCCCAGGGGCGAGCCCACATCAGCATCAGTTTGGCCGAGTATGGCACTCCGAAAGTGGAGCAGGGTTCGAAAATGGACTACTATCACATCTCGCCGAAAATGGCACTCCGAAAGTGGAGCATGGTTCGAAAATGGACTACTTTCACATCTCGCCAAAAATGACACTCCAAAAATGGAGCACGGTTCGGAAATGGACCAAGGAAGGCCTAACCCATCGGAATATGATACATATTCATGCATACATATCACATACATGCAATGTTTGTTTTGTGTTCGCAGGTTTGTAGCGGCAAAGACCATCTCATCAAATAACGGTTCAAAAATGAGCCACATTCTCGCACAGCACGGTTCGGAAATGGACCGCTACCACAACAAATGTCGAAAATGGCTCCCCAAAATGGAGCACACACAGAAGACGCCGAAAATGGCACTCCAAAATGGAACACCCACAACAGATGCCGAAAATGGCGTTCCAAAATGGAGCACACACAGCAAAGGCCGAAAATAGCGTTCCAAAGTGGAGCACACACAGCAGACGCCGAAAATGGCACTCCAAAATGGAGCACCCACAACAGATGCCGAAAATGGCGTTCCAAAATAGAGCACATATAGCAAAGGCCGAAAATGATGTTCCAAAGTGGAGCACACACAGCAAATGCCGAAAATGGCGTTCCAAAATGGAGCACACACAGCAAAGGCCGAAAATGGCGTTCCAAAATGGAGCACACACAGCAAATGCCGAAAATGGCGTTCCAAAATGGAGCACACACAACAGATGCCGAAAATGGCGCTCCATAAATGGAGCACGGTTCGGGAATGAACCAGGGGTCGCAGCACCTCACCACCAAATCAACTCAACACATGGCAAGTCAAGTGGCAGCTGGCGAGCCAGGTAAGTGAAAATGCATTGCATAACTTTGATAGGATTGTCACTGTTACACATTACACAAGTCCCATCAAAGTAGGGGCGACTGTAGGCACTGTATTTTTACATATAACTCCCTATGATGAGTCTCATTTGGAGGCACTACCTTTTAAGTCACGGGAAACGGACGTCAGAAGGGGAAATTCAGAATAGACATGTCATCAAATTCATTTCACAATTTCACTGTTTTCGTTCGTGCTGCGTTCGTTACTTGTTCGAACGTCAGGAAGATTGCGGGCGTTCGTGTAGCGTTCGAAGAGGCGTTCGAACGGTGTCAGTATTTCTGGTTTTGCTGCTAGCCTCACACCCAAGCCCAATTAGCCCACCAATGACCATTAAAATATTAATTAAATCATATACCAAATTAAATGAAATATTAATAAAATCATATGCAAAATTAAAATAAATATCAAACAAAATCATGCCTAATTAAAATCAATCAACCAATTATATTCCCAATCAAAAATATCTTATTCCTAACTAAACAAATATATCTTATTTTAACTTAACAAATATTATGCCTAAACAATACAAATTAAATATATTAACTTCCTAATTAGCCAAATTTTGTCCCCCCTCAAATCTTAGGATTTCCTTATTTGACACCAAATCATATCCTCCATTAAATACACAAATCTCTTCCTTGTCAAGCAAGGAGTAGCCCTAGCCCTTTGCCTATAAAAGGAACCCAATTCCAACCCTTGAGACCCCCTAGCTAATTGATAGAAAAAAAACCTCTCTCCAACTTACACGCATTTGACAAGCAAGAAAGCTCTCTCACATACACAAACAAAATAAGCAAAAAGAACTTCTTTTCTTCTCCCTCATAGGACCGAAAATCACAGCCACCAAACACCTCATATCATCGAAAATACACCTCTAAAAATAGTGAGCAGAAACCGCATAAACAACAGCCACATACACGTATAAAGAAGCAGCCATACACGCATAACATCACCACCGAAAATACACCCCCAAACAGCAGCCCAAACACCCAAAAAACAGTCCCTTATTTACCAAAAACCAGTAAGCCAATATTGTGACCAGAATACAGTAGCAATAGCAGCGAATCAGAGTCAAAACAGTAGCTCGAGCACTGGAACAGCGAGGAAAGGTGTGAACCTGTGAACCGGAGGAGTTGCGGAGCATCCCCCTTTTCCGACGACCATGCACCGTACTTCCGAGAGTCGACATAAAAGGTTAGACCTGAGGGCACATTTCTCATTAGTTTATATTCGTCTTTTAATTGTTTATTGAATTCTATTCGCATGAGAGTCATTTGTGAATGCATGTTGTGGCTGTGAATAAAATGGAAAATGTGTCGCCTCTTGTGGTATATAGGATGGAAACCCGGACATAAATTTCATAGCCGATTCCGAATGGACGGTAGTATGATCTGCACTCGGGATACAACTCCACGTACCACTTGAGTAAACGGCACATATTTCATTTTCTGTTGTTTTGATGTGTTTATTATTCGTTATTTAATTTCTGCATGTTATTCGTTCGCATAATGATGTGATCGAGCGCATGTGCTTAGTAAGTCAGATTAAAGGTCCCCTATTTTGAGGGGTTAAAACCCTTTACCACGATGTTTTGCCGCGCCGGTTGATGTATATTCGGTTGAATGTAAGATGTGTTCAATCGGGTATACGAAGTTAGATATTGTTTCTTTTATTTCTTATATGCATTGGTGATAAAGCACATGAGCTTAGTAAGTGCGATTAAAAGTCCTCTATTTTGAAAGGTTAAAATCCTTTACCACGATGCTTTTCCGCGCCGGATAATGTATATTCGATTGGATGTGAGATATGTTCAATCGGATACACGAAGTCCGATATCGTTGTCTTCAATTCTTTATATATGTATTGTGTTATTTTCGCATGGGCTTAGTAAGTGCGATTAAAGATCCTCTATTTTGAGAGGTTAAAATCATTTACCACGATGCTTTGCCACGCCAGATAGTGTATGTTTGATTGGATGCGAGATGAGTTCAATTGGATACGTGAGGTCCTACATTGTGGATTTGTTTGTCTATGTACGTGTTGTATGCATCAGGTCTAGTTCCGTTCGAACGCATTCTCGAACGCCACACGAACGCGAACCTTGTTTACCGTTCGAATGTGTTCTCGAACGCTATGCGAACGTGCACGCATTTTCTTGGTTTCATAATGCATCAGGTCTGGTTCCGTTCGAACGCGTTCTCGAACGCTATACGAACGCGAACCTTCTGTTTACCGTTCAAACGCGTTCTCGAACGCTGCACGAACGCGCACCCACTGCACTGAGTCATTTTCATCACATCACGACATGTCTATTTTAGCATATAGTTGTTTTTTTTACCTTATGCATTTGTATTACCTATATAGTTATCTGTTTCCATTATGCGCTTAATTGTCTTTCCTTAATATGCATGCTTGTATGAATGCTATTCGTTTGCACTTCTGTATCTACCAATGTGAAATTGTATGCTTTCCGTATGTCGATTTATCTTTATGCATGAATTTGGACATAGACTGTATGCAAATAGGTTGTATGCAAATATGAAAATGTGTTATATGTAAACTTAGACATGAGCTTTGTACCTATGCTTTCGAAATTAGGAGTAAATTATCCTTGGAAATATATTGCCTAGGCTTGGTTAGATTATTGCACAAATCATTTTATTACAAGTGGCATAAGTAAGGGACCATTCCGAACCCAACGGTTTGAGGTCTTCCCTTGCGAGGGGTGAGTGCGACCTTAAATCTCATTTTCCCGGTTCACACCGGGTGGCGACTCCATTATTCTCCGGTTTAGTCTCCCGCGGGCTACTCCGTACTCCCAAATAGGCCGCGAGCCCGGGACAGCATGCGTCCCCCAGTTTCTGTGTCCCACAGCTGTCGAGTTGATAGCCTTGATGTTACTCCCCGATGGAGACAACTGCCCAACTTCTCAGCAATCCCTACCGTAATAATGTTATGTGTAGCACCGTTGTCCACCATAGCCCTCACTGTTTTCCCATTGATGAGGACTTGGACATACATCAAATCGTTGTTAAATCTGTCTTCCTGAATTGCATTCACCAACTGGAGGGGGTTTATCCGACTAGGCCCTGCCGATTCTCCTTCACATTCCTTACCCGTCTTAGTAACCATAAGAGCATTCAGATTCTCTCGTTCGGAGCAGTTCTTTGCCCTATGGAGACCATCACAAATGAAACAGCTCTTGTTGTTGTTGTACACTCCTTTAGACTTCCCATCATCTTGTGGCTTCCCTTTGCCCTCATTGTTCTTCTTCTTTTCCCATTCTCCGAATCACGGAATTTCTCATTTCCCTTCCCTTTCGGATCTGGCTTGGACTTTGTTGAAGAATTAGGTTTGTAGTCCACAAGGGAATCTGATGCTGCCATTACTGCGGGCAAGTCACGCATACCTTGCCTCCGCAACTCATTTTGTGTCCAATTCTGCAATCGAGACATGAAGTTAAACAACTTATCCTCCTCGGACATGTTCATTATGTCAAACATCAAGGAGCTAAACTGCTTCACATAATCCCGAATGGAATCAGTTTGCTTCAAATTTTTCAAGGTCTCCCTTACAATCCATGCCGTGTTAGTGAGGAGGAATTGATCATTCAACTATTTCTTCATTGCCTCCCATGTATCTATCTTATGATGCCTTGCTGATTTTTCATCATCTAACTGAGTTCGCCACTACAACTTCGCATCATCCGCCAAGTACATGCTTGTGATGGTAACTTTTTCCCCCTCAAGAACATGAGCAGCCCTGAACAACTGATCCATGTCCCATAAGAAGTTCTCCAACTCTTTCGTATTTTGAGCACCACCGAATGATTTTAGTTCAGGAACTTTTAGTTTGGTCGCGGCCTCATCCCCACTAGGTTGTCCACGACCTAAAGTTTTATTTAGAAGAGTGATTTTCCCCATCATCTCCTCATTACTCACTTTCCACGCATCCACCAAATCCACGCAATCTCTGGTGACTATAGAAATGTGTTCCTCTGCATTAACACATTGCATTTCAAGTTTGTTTCGAAGGCCTAATATTTCATCTACCAAATGCTCCATCAATAAAAATAAGGAGGAACAGTCTCTTGGCCGGACTCCACATCGAGCGCCTCCAACTTAGTCACCCGCTTCTTCAGTTCAGCGTTAGTTCCGCCCGCCATCAGACCAAGACGGGGCTCTGAAACCAGTTGTCACGCGACTAAATTTAAACCCCAAATTTTCTTAGCCAAGTGCGGCACTAAGTTTGCCAAACTTAGTCAGCCTTTCCCACAAGTTCACGCAAGTCACAAGCAACAATTCCACACAATGTTCACACACCCTCACAACATGCACACAAGCAACCCACTCATCAAGTAAATACAAGACACACAAAGCTTTACAGGCAAACACGCCCAACCTTTTTATTACTCACCAAAACAATTATAAGGAACTATGCTTAGAACATGAAAAGGCTTACAATGAACATTCACTCTTATGCACTCATGCACTATGCTTTCTCTCATTTGCACGTTCTTCACAAATATAATATATACTAGCGGCAGTTACATCCCAATTGTCCTAGGATGTGCTGGTCCAATGGGCACCAGCCAATAAATACACACACAACAGTTACATCCCAACTGCTAGAGGAATGCATGACACCTAATGAATTATCCACACACACAAGCCTATGAATTTCCCCACATGTTTCTCAACTTGCAACCCACATAACAGTTACTAGCAGTTACCCTGCAACTGCCCCCATGTGTGTTGCATATGAAGCCAACTCCTTTGCATGGGAAGTTGATTATGTCCGTGGGAAGTTGATGTTGCCGGCTACCGCCAATGCCACTCGTTCCAAATTTTCCTCGAGCAACCAGACTAAGGGGCTAACAGTGGTACTCTATTTAAACATAAGGCTTTGACTTAAAAATGGTTTCAAGGTTGAATCCAAATGGAAGCATTATTTTGTTTAATTTTTTATTTATTTTGTGACAGATAAAATTTCTATCACAAATCTGTTATAAAGTTTATGATAGAATTTTTTTTATAATAAACCCGTCATAAAATTTGTGATAGATAAAATTTCTGTCATAAATCCGTCACAAACCTTCGTGATAAAAAATATTCTATCATAATTCTGTCACAAACCTTCGTGATATAAAATATTTTATCATAATTTTATGACAAACCTTCGTGATAGACAATATTCTATCATAAGTCCGTCATAAATTTCATGATAGAAAATATTATATGAGGAGTGTATCATAATATGTGATATAAGGTTTTTTTTTTTTTTTTTTTTTTTTTTGCAGAATCTGTCACGAATTAGCTATCAAGGTAGGTATGTTTTCACGTAATGAGATAGATAATATAGAATTCTTCATGAACTGCTTTATATTTAGAGAGCTATTTTAAGTGGAATTAATAAGGAAAAAAATATATTTATTTGAAACACAAGCATGACACCGCATGGGGTGTGTGTTTTATTTATTTATTTGATTTTTTAATTTGTTAATGTCTCGTTGTCTTGTATCTTTTGGTAATTTTACACCTATAGGACTAAATGTAATTTTTTTTTTTTAATTTGATTTGAGTTAAATAGGAAAATTTCTATCCTAATTGGTTTTTTTTCAATAAAACCTCAAAAAATATATGCAATCTCTGCTCATAAAAACCCAAATTTTATACTTTTGCTAATAGAACTAAAATAATTTTTTTATTCATCAAAAGTTCCGCCCTTAATATAACCAAACACCATAAAAAATTTGAAAAGAACTTTAAGATTAAAAAAAAAAACACTTTTTTCTTTTATGTATAATAAAAGTTATACCAAATAGACACTTATCCTTTACGGTAATAATATATGTGCTAACCTTTTCATGTAATTATTTCAAGAAGCCACAGTTTTAGTATTTTGGTTCTGATGGCCCAACAATTTTAACAAAATAATTTCTCTCCTAATAATAATATGTGTAACAACTAGATCTCATCTTAGTTGTTTTTTTTCTTGTCTTCATAACAAAGTAGATTATGTTGCTTTGTTGAGCCACAGAAGCATGATGAAATATCTACATTTCTTGGACAGCTGTTGAGTTTAAGAGAAATAGAATGCTTTTTGAAGCATTTGAGTAGCTTGTCACTCAACTTTTTACCCTGAAAATCGCTGGCAGTAGTACCCATCACCAAATACTTAAGAAATATTATTAGAATAACTTTCTCACGAGTAATCTCTCAATTTAATAAAACAAGAATCATAAACTACCACAAAAGAAAAATAAACACTTCAATGAGAAAATTATATGGTGCTGCCGAACAATCTCTTAGCAAAAGTAAAAAATAAAAAAAAAATAAAGATAAGATTACGTATATTGAATCATTCTTAGAACCCAGTGTGAGAAATCTCATGTTCTGAATCGTCATTTCTTACTTTCTGCCAAATGGAAAATAGTGATTAGGCTGGCTATACTTGCCCCACGTAAGTTTTTCCCTACTTTAATATAATGTGTTTTGTCCTCTAATGTAATCGAGTTCGTGTTTTTTTCTATCTTTTAATTTGATTTTAATTTTACTAAAACGAGAATCTCTCATTAGAATGAGACTTGCTAATATGTTATATAAACTTTTATACCCTTTTTGGTATTGATGATGCTGTAGCTACACTAAGAGTCTCAGACCCAATTTGTAAAACTAAAAATTTCAAGTATTATTGGAACAATATTGAGGCATATTGAGGCATTACTTTGTTATGTGAACTGGGAGTCTTTTTGAAATACTGAAAACATTATAAAAATTTGCTACTTATGGATATTGACTAATCTTCATTAGAATTTACTAATTAAATTCTTTCCCACTTCTTTCTAAAGAAAATCTAGAATTTAATTCTAAATTGATTTGTTACTATGAATTAAACACAGAGAATTATTTTTATGAAAGATCCCGATTTTCATACTTTGATTTTCATTTCTTTAGTTTCTCTTTCGACTTACAAAGTATTAACCTCTCATTTTGCATGGAGTCCATTTCGTTTCAAACAACAAATGAAAGATATATTGTCCATATTTTGCTGAATTGTCCTTTAAGTTTAAGACAAATTTAAGAAATAATATTATAATTATATCAAGAACTTGCTCATTCAGTCTTTGTTAATCTTAACAGAATCATGACTTGAGGAAAAAGAATGCTCGAGTACATGACCAAAACTGCCCATGAATTGCTTGAGAAACAAAACTAAATACATGCTATAGAAATTGGTTAATCCTCTAAAATGTGGGAAAATTGTACAATGCAACAGCGATACCATGTCAATCAACTAATAATTAAAAACTATAAATAATAATTTACGACCACCCATATAATAACATATTAAATAGGGGTGGCCATTTACGTCCTAAGAAATTTCATTTGTTCCTTATGTTTCCTCTTTGTTATCTCAAAATCTCTTTCTTTTTCTTCACACCAAAAAAAAAAAGGCCAATAAATATCATGTAATGTGAAGGTTAAAATTTTTTTTTCCAAGGACACTCTGGTGAAATAGTCATAGTTAATGAGAGGGAAAAGAGAGAAATGTGAATAGTGATATAAAATTTGTAGAGTTGAATAAAAGATTAGTTTATGAGTTGTATCTTTGTGTAGATGATGGAAATAATTGGGAGGTGGGAGTTATTATATGAGGGAAAATTTTTATACAAGATCATCCAATAAATATATGTAATATATTAATTAGTAAATTTCTCTATATATTATTGGTTAATTTCAAATTTAATGTATACTTATCAAATTAATAATGCATGGTCGAAACACGTCATCCATATACTCGTCCCACACAATTCCCTTATGTGAGAAGGTTTATGTAGAACACTATGTCTATAAACCAATAAATAATAAAAAGCAAATTCAAATTCCCTCTCTCTTTCTGATCAGCTATTTACATGCTCCAAAATTATACAGGCTTTGGATTTCATGCAAAGATTATGGAAGAAAATTCTCACTGCTCCTTGTGTATTTCAATCAACCAAAGCATAGTGATATATTAAGGTTGAATTTAAACTTCTCAGATAAACTTACTTTTGTTTATCTATAATTATTTATTTTAAAATCTAAATATTCTAACTTTTGACAGTTCATACAAATTAAAATTTTTAGTCAAAAATCTATTATGTCTTCTATGCTTTCTAATATGGATCTTATTACTCTGTTGAATTTCTTGTTCTTCTAAATTCTAGAATTCTAATGGTAAATCTAACACTGATTCACTAAGAAATATAACATTATCTATTAGTTTATCTCTTAATTCTATTACCTTACTCCTATTTATCCAGTCTATTAAGCTAAAATATTCAATGAAATTTATCTATAAATAAGCTCATATAAAATTAAATTTTTATGTTCATATTTTCTTAAAAGAAAGTCTAATATTTTGGAATCATATAACATCGTCAGTTGGAAATACGTATGATAACTTGATGAAGTCAGCCTTCCTAACTACTCATATACCGCACATTTAATATATTAATAAAAAAAAAAAAAACGCTGATACCAAAGATGAAAAAAAAAAAAAAAATATGATAGACCGCAGGCTTTTGAAATACATATAATTATTTCCCAGAATCCGAAGCTTGTCAAAGTCTATACTTGAAAGACTGAATCATCCAAGTATTATTTGAACAAACAAAAAAAGACCTCTAAAGTAATGGTCCAAAGAGAAATCCATTCAAAAAATGCCGGTTGCCCTGCAGCAATCTGAACATGAAGCAAATTTTATTTCCACGAATGATCGAATTCATTTGAAAAAGGCAGAGCACAATCAAACAGGATCAAACAAGAACATATACAGTTCTTCTTGGAGCATCCCAATTGGTACATATGAAACTTTAAAATTGGGTCTGTGAGAGTAAAAACCTTTTAGAGGGTGCCAAAGTGAACGGGTTCGCGCAGGAATCTCTCCATCTGCCAAGCCCTAGTCTTAACCGACATGTCAAAGACCTTTTGTCCAAACTCTACCACGAGACCACCAAGAATCCTAGGATCAATCTGTGGCATAAGCAATAGAAATTTAATTTTGTTTCCCTTGTTGTTCAAGTTTTGCATTGAAATGAAAATAATAATGGGTAATGATAAATACCTTCTGTTCAACCTTAACCTTCTTCCGCTGTCCAAGTATCTCTTGCAGTGTCTGCTTCAACTCTTTCTCTTCATCTGGGGGAAGAGGTTGATAAAGATATATCACAGTTGAGAAGGGGAAATTTAGAAGTAATTTTATGCAGTCAATCATTTCAGGTAGTTCATCAAATTCCAGAAGCAAATAGGCGTAAGTACAAAAAAATTATAAATTGCCATGATGAGGCTTACATCACATCAGGTGACAGCAGATGGTGTATTTTAGCACAGAACATGATTCAATGCATAAACCAAGCCCATGGAAAGAGTTTTTTTTTTTTTGGAATACCGGGAAACCCCTCCCCATCCCATATCAGGTGTCATTGGACACCGGTCTGAGTGGGTAAAACTGATGCGGTGCTGTCCCAGGCTGTTACAAACTTGCATAAACCAATCCAAAATTTCTAGGGAGCAAAAGGAAGGTACACACATGTCCATATTACAGTACAATAGCATTTATACGCATCAAAAACTCGTTTAACAGGAAATAGTAATACAACTAAATGCACATGAGAACCCACTTCAATGGTTGATAAATTCTAGAAATCCTACAACACAATGAAAATACAATTATGATTAACAATGAATTTGCAGCCCATATGAATCTGGTGACTATTGGTATGTTTAGTCTAAACATACAGGGAATTGGAGGTAGCATTTTACTGATTCTCTGTGTTGGTGTTCTATATGACCGACATAAGACTCGACTTGTTGGATATTACGAAGGTTCAGTAGGAAAGATTACAATTGGAGGAGGAAACTTACACTGATAGATGTGACGGTAACTTTCACTTCGCCCTTGTGTTCCATGGTTAACTCCACAAACCTCTTAGCAATAGTGTCTAAGTTTCTCAATCTCCCATTCTCAGCCATAACAACTGAAAGGAAAATACAAGTAGCTAACAACTTTTCATACATTTAGTTAATGCCAAACCCAATGCCGATATTCTAAAACATGCTAGGCACTAGTCGGGCAGTAGCCTAACACCTAGGGCGCCGCCTAGGCACGACCTAGATAATTCCTCGGTCGACAGAGAATTCGAAATTAGGATTTTAGGTCAATTTGGGGATTTTTTTATTTTGGTAGAATTTGGACAAATTAATTCTAGGAAAATATTGTTTGAGTGATGGGGATAGTTTATTGAGGGTCAATTTGTTGAGAAACCAACAAGAATGGAAGAAATTAGGGTTTTTCCCGAAATTAAGGTTTACGTTTTGAAAGTTGGGGTTTTTGTGAAATTTATGAGAGTTAATTTTGTGAAATTAGGGTTAGGGAAAAAACTAATGCAATTAGGGTTAGGATTTCAAAATCGGCAGTGGACAACGGCGGCTTTTGGTGGCAAAATCGCACTAAAATGGACAGAAAACGTTGCCCATTCCAGCGCACGCCTAGCCCCAACGATTTGGGGCTAGGGCCACGGGCCACCGAGCGAAAACACGCCTCCTAAGTGCCCCTAAATGGTGCGTTTTAAAACAATGCACATCTGTCAGATTTCAAGGAAAAGGAAAGCAACAAATTAGTATAGCCTTGCATAATAACCAAAAAAAAAGGCCAAACGGTGACGCATTTACAAAAGAAATTCAGGATTAAAATAACAATAACCTAATTAAAGCAGCAATCATAATGATATCAAGCAACCAATGCACATAAAGTGAAACTCCTTAGGGTGTGATCTAAATTGCTCATAACTGACCATCTACAAAAAACTCACCCAATAGCTCAGAACACCTTGCAACATCAAAATGAAACTACCATGTTACCTTGAATAGAAGGCAAACAATCAACAAAACATCCAAAATCTTCTTAATATAGTTTGTCACCATTAAACCTTTCTACAACCCTTAATTCTCAATATGGTGTTGATATCACACTTTTATAGCTTCATTTATGTCAAAAGATCATCCAAATGAAATTGCATGAAACTAATAGCTAGTACCTAAGATCAAAGCCATCGGTCGCACAAAATGGCGATTTTCCATTGTTAGAAAACGCGTCGCCTTTTGTTCCGCAGCTAGGAGCCGCACCGATTACCACCAAATCGTTGGTGGTAATCACGCAACTCATTAGGCGGCGTGAAATCGGCGCCTATTTCACCGTCTAATGGCGGACCTTTTTTTTTTCACCCTCCAAAACGTCGACATTTTGGGGGTATATAAATCCCCCAAAACGCAGTGTTTTGGGGGTTTAACTAACCCCCAAAATGCTGTGTTTTGGGGGTTATAAAAATAATATATTTTCCCACTCTTAGCCTCTTATCTCTCTTGTTGCTGCCTTATGCCTTCTGTTCTACCACTCACTCGTTGCACTCTCTCTCTCACGGGTCACACTAGATTCTAAGGAAAGAAAGGATAATTTTTTTTTTTTTGAGTTCTCATCACAATATAATAATAATCTTGTAGAAACAATTATTCACTAAAACCCTAAATCAAATTATTCAATTTATATTTTATTATATTTTGGTTGAATTTGCATAATTTGGATTATTTATGATGTTGGAAAACATTAGGTTTTAACTGTCTGCAGACTAATTTCCTAGGCGCTGGCCCGTCGCCCGACTAGCGCGTAGCACGTTAGAACACTGCGATTTTCTTTCATCCTCTAAGTAAAGAGATACCACAAAAAATACATGCACTTGATAAGAAAAATAAGAATTTTGAACTAGGGGCGTATAAGTTGATAACCAGAAAGACCAATGACCAAAATCTAATAAAATTACCAAAGACATCCAAACACTGCATGTGGAGGAATGTAGCCCCACTAGAAAAAGGAAAAAATAAAAGGAAATTCAGTCTGCTATAATGCAAGTAGAAAAAGACTATACTTAAAACAATAATATTAATTACTATTCACCTTTCATTTGAATACATATTCAAAAGAACATCTGAAAATTTAGCTTGAGCACATATTTCATCAATGGCCTTAACTCTTGTCTCGGCAGGCACAGACAAATCCTTTGTGAACTAAGAAAATGTATTAGCCTTCTTTGAAGCCTCAACAAGGTAAAGAATCTCAGACTCAACCTTATCCAATGCGTTAGATTTCACTGCTGTGATGTACAGAGCAGAGGCATAGTTTCCTGAGCCCCCAAACAAAGCAAGCGGCAACTATATAAAATGAAGAGCAAACAAATCAGGGCAGGAACAGACAACCTAAACTAGTTCCTAATCCATAACACCCTCATATTTAAGCCTCTATTTAAAATTCTCTGTTTACGGGCAAACTAATTCACGACAGCAATGCAATCATGGACCTAAAAAATAACTGGTTTCATAAAAAATTAAATGACTTAACAACCAAAAGTCGCATCAAAACTCATTTTCTTCAGATTTATAGAACAAATTAAGACAGATGACCTTAACTTTCTGCTCCTTCTGCACTGACGAAATGGAAAAACCTTTCGACAACTGTGAGAAAAACAAAAGGCCATAAATTAGTGTACTTAATTTAAAGTGACTTTTGGTCGCTGACATAATAAATTACTCACCTTCGAGAGAATATTTAGCAGTCAATGAAAATGAAAAAGAAAATCGACAAAAAAAGTATTAATTTAAGCTAACGTACTAAAAAAGTATTAATTTAAGCTAACGTACTAATCGACGGATCAGATTCGTAAAACGGCGAAAACGAAGAAAATGCTTTATGCGATTGTTACCTGCGGGTGAAGATTGGATAGCTGAGAAGCAATAGAATCGGATCTGAGAATCTTGTTGAAGACAGAGAGGCTCGATCGGATACGAATTGCCGTTGCCATTTTGTTAAATTTACAAAACCCTAATCTGCTCTGTCAATGTCTTTCGTTTTTGTGAGCAGTGAAAATTGGGGGAGGATTTCACGGAGGAGAAGGAGATGCTGAAATTGACAGAGATGCTTCGGTACTATCATGAGCCAAGAGGTCAAAATTTTGCTCAGGTTTAGTTTTTTCGTTCGATTCGATTTGTTTTAAAACGAAAACGGGTTTGAAAAAATATATTCGTTTAATAAATGAGTCAATTCGTTTCGATTCGTTTATTAAATCAATTAATGCCAAATATATTCATATATAGAATTGGATATTAAAGTGTTTCTTATTACTTATCCCCTGTAGATTGTCATAATTATATTTTAGTCTCTATAACTTTTAAAAATAAATTAGTGCACGTCGTTGAATATTTTTTGATAATTGAAATATTTTTTACTCTATTTTTCAAATAAATTTTTATTATTTTTAGATAATTTTTATGATATTCAAGTCACTTGAAACTATTCAGAATAAAAATTGACTCAAAATTAATGGAAAATATTTAAAATTTTATATTCTTAAAATTATATGAATCAAAGTGTAATTATAACAATATATAAGATAATTGTGTCATTTTTTATTATATAAAATATGATTTTATCAATTTTTTATTAAATAGATTCTAACTATTTAGTTCACTCTCATTCGGATAACATGTCGGTTTTTTTTTTAATGCATTAAAGTTTACAGATATACAATTTGAAATGTTTTTGTTGATGGTGTATTTCGACAAGTATATTCAACAGTGCGACCAGGGGCAGAGATAGAATTTCCCCTTTTCCAAAAGGGACGGGTGTTCAGAAAGTATTAGTCACTCTTCGGCCCGGCAAAAAGTCCAGATACGGTCTCTCAGATTTGGCCGACCATAGCACGCGATATGATATGAGTTACAAGACCAATCACCTCAGAGCTATGGCCGACCACTTTAGGTCATCAGCTCGGTTCGGGCCTATTCTGCTCCCCCTTCGAGCAGGTCGAAGAGCTCAGACATTTCAGGACAGGACGGAAATGGCTCGATGGGTGCGGTGATGTATTTGGTCGATCACTTGGTAACCGACAGAAGCCCAAAGATCTTCGATTTTCCTTTACACGTGTCATCTCCCGGAAGCACCGTCCAGGCTGTCACCATTATTGTTGCGTGTGGCAGAGGAAGAGGCAGAGTTGATGTGACAGAACCGTCAGGCTGCAGGCTTACTTTCGGCAATGGCAGGCCTAGGGCAGAGAACCCGTCAAATCGGTCAGGCGGCACATAGGAAGCATTGCAAGTGGGAAGAACAATGTTATATTTTAAGGGGTATATAAAGGGAGGGTAGTCTCGTGTTCTGGGGGGTTCCTTCTTGGAAAAATAGCAATTGTAATCTCTTTCAACTGCTCGGCCATACGCCGACCTCATTCAAAACAGGTCGGCCGAGCACATTTCAGTAATAAAACACTCATCCGCTTTGTGCCCGTGGACGTAGGTTGGATTCAATCCGCCGAACCACGTCAATACTCCTTTGTCAATCTGTGTGTTTTTCCGCCTTTCCACTAAGTTTGCTTTTGGTTTCCCATAACCAAACAAATTCACTGTTGAATGAAGGTTATCCCAAAATCAGCCGTCAACAGTTGGCGCCGTCTGTGGGGAATGAATGAAAAATGATTTTCGTAGTAAGACGATTGTGGGAGGTAGAGACCGTAGGTTGGTGAATAGTTCAACAGCAGAATGGATGAAAATGGGAAGGAATGAGAAGAAGCAGATCAGAACGGGAGGAAGAAATGGTTCGTATGGAAAAGGGTTGTCGGCAACAGAAGCATTTTCTTGATGATTTGTGAAATGGAATGTAAAGAGGTTAGCCAACGGATATCCACCCGGGTTGAGTTGTGAAATGGAATGTAACGTTGGGGATGGGTTACGTCCGTTGGCCGCGGCTGACCAAGTTCCTCTGTGGGAAGGTACTGCGCCTGACAAGCTACCAATCTTCGGTTTCGCAGATTACATGTACTGAAAGATCGGTCGGGTAGCTAGTCAGCCAAGGGCGATGAGGGACGTCCATCAGGCCAGTCCTTAATTAATGCAATCTACATCCGGAAATCTACATCTGTTCCCACTTAAATATTTGGAAAAAAAAAAATCTACATCTGTTTCCATTTAAATATTTGGAAAAAAAATCTACTCTTAATTTAGGAGGAATAAAATCTTTACTCCTGTAGAGACTCAAATGAGAAAGAATATGAGTTTGATTAGGATGAAAAATCGACTCGATTAAAATTTAAAATTTTATATGATCCCAAATCATATCTCGCATATGGAACGTCCATTTCTTGCTCTGACTCACAAAATTGATACGTGACATAAACGTTTTTTCAAAACAAATGGTTGTAATTTTTATTAGCCTAATAGTAAGTTGACTCAAATCAAAAAATCAGCAGCCTCCACGACACAACTACCAGTCTTACACGTACCTAGCTAGCCAACAACTTTATTCAACTTTCTTTTTCCTTCATATTTCTTTAAATTTCCAGGATTTTTATCTCTTCCTTTGAACCTTTTCATATAATTTCCAATTCGTTTTTGCTCAAAAATCCCAAAATCTCTTTCCTTTCTAATTTCCCAAATCGTATTCTGTGTATTAATTGGTTGGTGCCGGTGGGCTTATTCATAAATAATGCTGCAGTTATTTTTCACAGTGGCTTTTGCAGCAGCTCCTTTGACTCTGTACATTCCTCCATTGAGAAGCCTCAATCTCTTTGTAGAGATCATGGAAGATTTCTTTAGAGAGTCAAGAATTTACACTCACAGGCTCTATCCACGTGCTCGCCTTGTCTGGTCTAGGATCTTGGATGGCTTGCTCTGCAACTTGTGTCTAGATTAGGTTATTGTTAAGGTCAATCAATAAATTAATGAGATCTTAAATGTTTTACAGAAGCTTTTGTTATTATTGCAGCTGGTCTTTGTTGTAGTTGCGGGAGTATAGTAGTAATAATGTTAAGAGCCAAGAGTGTTAATGTATTGAGTTAATATTCTTTTGATCTTTATGCAACTGAGAAACAAGATTTTGTGAACTGGGTTTGTTTTGGTGATTCATGAACAGAAGAAACAAGATCAAAATTCTTGTTTTGTATTTAGATTTTGAAGATTTTGTGTATGGTGGTATTATGTTTTTTTTTTAATATTCAATCTTTATTTGTTAGGCCTCAAAGCTTTTGCCATCTGCAACTACATGATAAGTATGGGCAAGGTTTATTTATGAAGTTGGTGGGTGGCGGTGGGCTTGGATAAGGCTTGCTAAGTTAGGTTCATAATTATCTAAAAACTTGTCTCCATGCTACTAATATTAGGAAAAGGGAAAAGAGAGACCATAAAAATTAAAAAATAATAAAAAAAAAAATCAAAAATAAAAGGAGAATTGACTTCATCTTATATGACAAAAAATGTCGCTCAAGATGTTACGGAACGGAATTGTTTAGGAAATTTGCAATTTACGATTTCCATTATTTCTATACATATTTAGATTTTTCTTTCATATTTTAGTTTTCTTGTATTATCTATATAAAAGCCGTTATATTGTAATTACATTCAAATTGAAATACAAAGAATATTTCACTCAATCTCGGCCGCGATTCCACTTCCGAAAGGAAGGGGAATTGAATAAGGCCTTTACCCATAGAAAGCACAGCATTCCCACACCTTATCTTGGGTATGGAGCCAGCGTCGGTCAAGTATAGCGTGTGTCTACAAATAGTCGTTTAGGGGTCCACCACCTCCCGTCCTAT
The DNA here is from genome assembly GCA_019454045.1 of Zanthoxylum bungeanum. Lineage (NCBI taxonomy): Eukaryota > Viridiplantae > Streptophyta > Magnoliopsida > Sapindales > Rutaceae > Zanthoxylum > Zanthoxylum bungeanum. The sequence continues at coordinate 2,014 of SKCR01008739.1, read as the reverse complement.
TTGCTTTCACGATCTCATACTCGGACATAGTGAGTAGACAATTGAGACAACAGATAGATCACTTCACGTGTCTATCCCACAGTAACAGTTCCGGAGCGGATAGATATATATTAATATTAGAAAAGAGAGCACGCGATTCCTGCCCCAGAGATTGCGAGAAATAGTGTATCATACGATTTTTTCCCTCGGTCCTGCTAATTCTCCGCCTCCGGCCACCACCACCTCCTCTGCGCGTGCTCTTCACGCACCGTCGCGTTCCAGGTCGAATTTTTTCCCGATTTCGGTGTTGTTGGATTCATAATATCACGCCCGGTCCATTTCTGCACCTTTTAACACCGATTTCGGCCTCTGCTACTCGGATCTGCTCCTTCACTGCTTCGTCAAACCCTCGATATTGGGCGTTTTCTCTCGCCGATGAGTCTGCTCTCAGCACCACTGCCGGACGCTTTCTCGGTCCATCCTCGACCTTTTACCGCCATCAGCACTCCTCCTCTGTGGCTCTCAGCGCCGTTCGTGGATTTCCAGGGGTTTTTGTTGGATTTCTGAAACTTCAGTCTTTCTGCACATTTTGCAGACTTTTTGGACCCTTATGATATTTTCTTAGGTTTGGGGCAAAATTGCTAGTTTAATAACTTTTGTAGCAATTCTGTAATTTTCAAAAGTTTTGGGGCAATTTTGTAATTGTCCAAAGTTTTGGATTTTTTTGCCGGATTTGTATTTTTTGGCCTCTTTATTACAATTTATTTCTCTGGTTGTCTCATTCAGGATATTCTTTCGACTTCGCTGATTTTCTCCATGGACAAGTCTGACGTCTCTCAACCAATCCAAATACTTCTTGATGGTTGGCCGAGAGCTTCAAGGAAAAATTTTGTGTTCGTCGCATCCAAAAGCCGATCAAAGTGAGTATTTCCGCAACTTTACTTTGATGTATTCGCACTTTTCATACGCTTAATTGATCTTGGTTTGACCTAGAAAACCCAACAATATACACGCCCAAAAACAGCAAGCAAATGTAGAACACAAGTTTAACAAAATTGCAAAGTGAGTTGAGTGAATTTTGAAGGAAAATCAAAGAGAAAAGCTTAAGGATTTTGGAAATTTTGTAAGTAATTCTTAATTTCCTTCAAGATAGAAATTGTTTCTATTTATCTTATCTTCAATTGTGTTGCTAAGATTAATTTCTCTACTCTTTAGTTTGTAATTAAATTTGTTGGAAGCTTGTTGGATGTGATTAGCATGTATAATTAATTTATAGAGCTTATTAGTGTAATTAAGCTTAATAAATTAATTAGAAAATTAAAGTTGTCATTCTAGAGTTGATTAGCCATTCATAATTAACCTAGAATTGTTCTTGATTAATTTCATGATGGTGAGACTTGATTGGTGCGGTAATTGAATGATTAAAGTGTTGAATTTTATCAATTTAATGTAAATTGTCCAATTTGAGTAATTTATGAAATTAGGGTTGTTAACCCATTCAAATTTTGGGGCTTTTCATATATATGATATAATTTGATGTATATTTGATGTATGTCAAATTTGGGATTGATTGGATTTGATCTTGATGTGTTTTGAACAAATTGGGCCAAATTGCAATTAATAAAAGTTTTGGGCTGTTTTTGTAAAATCTGGAAAAGTCTGGGTATTTTCTGAAATTCTGGAAAGTTTCTAAATTTGAGTTGCAAATTGAAAAAATTATTTTGGGATTGATTTGGAATCAATTAAATATGTAATTGACATATTTAAGGACTAAAATAATTAATTTGCAAAGTTTAGGGGTCTCATAGTAATTAATGATAAATCTGATTTTTCAGATAAAAATTCAGTTCTTATGTATTGAGTAATTAGAATAAATTAGTTTATTTTAATTGTCTAAGAAAAATATTTATCGAAAATTGTTTCGGAGTAAAAATACGCAAAAAACGACGTTACCGGGTAACAACTGCCCAAACAGTGAACTGGGCACTGTTCGGGCAACCCACGAACTGTCCAAATGTTTTTGGGGCTGACCTGG
>SKCR01008738.1:0-22827 GCA_019454045.1 Zanthoxylum bungeanum | reverse complement strand
TAAACAAACGGCTATACAACTCGGTAACGCTAATCGAAGTAGAATCCCCCATTCTTGACCTAGTGATGAAGAAGCTTTTAAAGAAAGTGATGACAATGTTTGAGTTTGAGATGATGATATTAATGCTGTTGATAAAGGTTCCTCACGGGCACGAGTAAAGAACATGTAGCATAAAAGGAAGAATAAGGAGTTAAAATTAGTAATGAAATTAGAAATTGCTATCCCGGGGACCCCAAGAGATAGAACAAAAGTTAGAGAAATGGTGATTGGGAAGTGAAAAGCTATTGAGATAAGAGTGCACCACATCAATGGCCATGTAGTGCCTTTGCTACGCAAATAGATACGTAAAGGGTGAAGAAAGCTATTAGCAACGAGGTCGGGGATTGCATAGCGACAATAAACACTAGCAACTCTTGTTATATCAGGGGTTTGATGGAGGCTAAGCATGAGAGGCTCAAGTTTAAACCATAACAAGGCAATAGGTATTGAAGCAAGAAGCAACATCAGAATTGTTCTTTGTAAAGTGAGGGATACTAATGACAAGTTTCTTGAACCAAAACCTTGCCCACAAAGCGGCTCCATGCCCATGGCCAGCCCGGAGAGGACTGAGTAGCCGGTGATGTTGGTGAAACCGATGGCTAAAGCCCCGCCGGCGAGCTCAAGACTCCCTAGTCTCCCCATGCAAATAACTAAAATCATATTTTTGAGATAATTCACCAAGCTCATGGCAGCAATTGGGAACCCTATGTCTGTAATTCTCTTTAGCTCATCCACCACCTAAGGAAAAGAAATAATAATAATGATATGAGAAACAACAAAGAGAAAAGAAAGATAAAATATACAAGTGTTTGATTTTTTTTTTTTAAAAAAATTTAATTACCTCTGGCATTGTGGGATACTTTTTGGATTTTTGTGATGCAGCCATGTTTTAATTAATTCTCTTTTTGCTACTATTGTTTGGTTACTTGCTTGTTTGTTTTGTTGAGTTTTGAGAGAGATGCAAAAGTGAGTGAAAGATATTTAAGAGGACACCTTTATATATAAGGTTTTGAAGGAGGTTGGATTAGACATTTTTGTGTCTCTATGTAACATTTTCATATATAAACACTTATTATAATTAAACAAAATGTATAATGATGTCTAATGGGTATGTAACACAATTCACATGAATCTTCTTTTAACCACAAGTGAAACCAACATGTTGATCCAAATACTTGATAATACCTAGTGTTCTATATAATCATAATTTATCGTTTTACTCGTAACAAAAAAATAAAGAAAGTAATATTAAAATACACACGTGATGATAAAAGATCTTTAAAAGCTCAGTACATATCAGATCCACGTGAGATCCATGTACATGATAATAGTTAATATTGAGGCCAACCCCTAGTATTCTATATATATAATCATGATTTGTCATTTTGCCTAAATAAATGAGAACATATCCACTTTCTTTTTGGAATACATCAAAGGCTATAGTGTTATTTTACCTGAAAAAATCTATCTTCACTTGAGCAAGATTTTATCATATCTTTTTGTTTCGATTTTATTAGATGTCTATATTGGTTATATTCTAGCTCTAGAGTTTTCTTTTCTTTGATAAGCTTACAAAAAAAGCTATGAATTTGCCAACTTTTAAATATCTTGTATTCTTGCTCTTATAAATTTTAAGTTTGAGTATTATTGTTTAGACTCTTAATTACATTAGTTGTTTTTTTTTTTTTTTTTTTTTTTTTTTTATCAATTTAAGTGTTTTTTTTTAAAAAAAAAATGAATGATGTTTTAAATATTTATCAAAGATTTAATCCAACTCTGCCTCAATTCCTTTTAGTTTCATTATCGCGAACGTAATCTAAGTGACTTAGTAGCCCAATCATGAGAACATACTACAACCCCAAGTTCATTTATTTATTAAAATTATTAAATTTGGTCATATATATATGCAAAAAAAAAAAAAAAAGAAAAGAAAAAAAAAAAAGAGGTTAGATTTAAAGATTCTTGTGGGATGTTAATAATATTATCCCATCGTTGGTATCAAGTCACCTTCTCAATGTTCATAATCACTAGGGCCTATTAAATGAACAATTAAAGAATTATGGCTTAATGTCCACATCACAAAACACAGAGTTAAATTAACTTTTAGTTTGTATTGGAAGCAAGAATTAAACTTTATATATTTTAATTTTTTCACATGTATTCAGTTAGTATTTTTCGATGGATCCAAAACAATTGGACCTAAAACCTTCCTCGTTTTCAATTGTCGCACGCACCTTGTCTATTAAAGCTACAACAGCCAGCTTCCTTTCTATTTCAATTTTCTATTTTTTCCGGGTATTAATTATACTTATTATAAGATAAAAATTGCTAATTGATTCTAGTAACAAAACTGAAAGTATAGACATTGTTTAGTTTAAGTTATTTGCCATTGTCAAACATTTTCAGTCCCTTTAAGACTTAACATGCACTGTTCTAGAAAAAAAAAAAAAAGGTGCCTTAAGTTCAATTTGATTAGGGCTCAATCAAATGTTTCTCTTTGTCAAAAGCCTACCAATACTTTCTTCTTTCGAAAATCATGCTTACATTTTCTTTAAAATTAAAAATAATATCCCAAAGGGGTGTGGTTTGATGGTGTAGGGTTAAAGATCTCATATTGATGTCATGGGTTCGAATTCAGATGATGTGTTTCTAGTAAGAGTTTGAGACAGTCGAGGGTTTCACCTGCTCTGCTTAAGCTCAGAATAGATGGTTCGACGGTGGAGTTTCCAACGATTTCAAAAAAAAAACAAAAAAACTACTTTTAATTTTTATTTGTTAATCGCCGTATGACTCAAGAGAATATCCTATCCATTTCTTTATCCCAATGTACACTAATCTATTCATTTATCTTGTGTCTCTTCTGAGTGCATGAGTGTTTATGCCAAATAAAATAAAGGATCAACACTTAAGTAAGAAAATTATCTTCACTTGTCACACTTACATGAAACCATGCATGTGCATTTAGTTACACCAAATGACTAAAAGGAATCAACTAATCTTATCAGCAATTATTACACCCACTTTCCATAATCTCTCTGTGGACAATTCCATTTCAAATCACTTTTCCTGTCCAATATTATTCTAAGATGAGATTTTACATCTTACCAATAATTCAACAAACATAATTAAAACGGGGTTTATAATTGTTTAATTGTATGTTATAATCACTGGGAGGGATATGAAGATGATGATGTATTTATAAATGTTGAGATAATGATGTTCTTATAAGTGTTGAGTGTTCTCAATTATTTGGAGGATTTTTAGGTGAATTTGTAATTCATGTTAAGAATAAACCGTAAAAAGAATCAACCGAATCGACAGACTTTCAAACCTGTCAATATCTTATTAGTAAGCCAAATCATCACAATAATGTTCAATTTTTTTTTTTTTAAGACACAAATTCCTAACAGAAAATTTTAAATATGTATTTAAAAACTTGTAATCATTATTTATAACATACAATGAGGGATGACAATGAGCCGAATATGTTATGAAATGTCAATATCTGTACTTTTCTCATTTAATCAACGGGTAAAAAATTTATTTCTTTCAACACCTCTAACATATATATCGAGCCCTCATGTGGCTCCTTATTCATACGGGATTATTTCACCTCTATTTGAACGAAGATTTCAATATCTATTCTGATCCGTCTAATCAATGTATATAAAAAATTATCCTCTTACTCGTCTTTAATATATCAGACCCCCACATAAATTTTTGTCATCCCTACATAAAACAATGGTATATTAGCAATTTTCATCAAAATTAACACAATGCATATGCATCAATCAATCACATCTCTAATGGTTTTTGATTAGGTTAAATTTGTTACTAATGGTTATATCTTTAATTGGTCCGAAAGTCTAGGGCATTGCATTGAATAATACGAACATCAAGTTATATCTTTAATTGGTCCGAAAGTCTAGGGCATTGCATTGAATAATACGAACAACAAACACATATTTCCCATTTTCCCCGCAACGTGTGACAAAGAGACTCAAATTTTCTATCAACCGTTAATTTAATAGCCAATAATATAACATTGCTTAAGCAACTAGATATAGCCAAATACTCAATTTGCTCCATGCGCTTGTTTGTTGTTGTCCCATGCACCCTTAAATATATATATATATATATATATATATATATATATATATTGGTTGCTTGATTTGAATTGTTGCAAAACACTTATATCACTAATTAATAAATTTATAACATGTGTAGTTATATTGGATATAATTATTATTTATTTAATTTTTTTAAGGCACGTGATAAAATATAATTAAAATATTGAATGAGTGATATGGTATCATCATTACATTATATTTTTTTTAATTGTTAAAAGATCACAGTAGAAATTTAATACATGCAAGTCAAAATCCATGTTCAAAAAAGAGATTTAGTGGATCTTAGGGTAATAATCTTTGGTGGGGGGTCCCTTAATTTGACAATAATTTCTTACTAGATATAGCACTAATTTCCTTTTGTTTCCACTTTATTTTTATTAGTCGACAAGCATTCCCATATTTTAAACCCTAACTATGATTGTTGTTTATACCTCTACGATTTGCAAATCATAGTGGATAGAATCTTCTTGCCATTATCAACTAGATATTGTGCAAGATATTTGGTCTCTACTTGGCCTCTATAATGCGAACGCTAGGGCTAAAATCTCCGAGTCAAATTGCTTCGTGCCCCTTTTGACCATAAGTAAAAGGACGGTCTATTACATGAAAGCTCATGCCATTATCTGATTATAGGACTTGGGAAGACAATGTACGCAATCTTATCTCTGTAAATAAAAAAATTATTTCCAAAATTCTAATATTTGATGTAAAATTATTACAACGAAATAATCTTTACCATTACATCATGATTTATCATTTTACAAGTTAAAAAATATTATATTACTTAATTTAAATATGTGCCTGCGAGCATGAATATCTGCATAAGACAAAGACATGATGGTTAAATAAACAAAAACAATTCAGTAAGTTTGATTAATTATTTTATTATAAAACATTATAGTTACATATGAAAATTCAATTTTATCTTAAGGTTATGATCTTATACGGAATACTATTCTATCTAAGACAAATCAAAGATAAAGCAACTATGGTTTGAATCAACAAGCACCCTTATTTTTAAAACAGGCGTAAATCAAGACAATAAAGAGAATCAACACAAGAAATTTTGTTGACGGAGTGCAAAATTCGTGGAAGTAAAAAATCACTCCGGATATAGGCTACCACCCCAATATACTATAATAGAGAAAAATTACAGCAATGGTATAGGACATTTGGTGACAACTTCATCAATTCGAATACCTATAGATTGTAATAACTTGAAGAACTTCCCGAGTCCGCACCAAGCGACATTCTTCATAACCTCTAAAGTCTCTGAGTGGATCAACCATGCGAACTCGCAACGCTAGAACTGTGCCAATCTTCTTCCTTTAGAATTCTGAAGGTTTAGGAAATTGGGTTAAGATTGTGTTTTTCGTGCTGATGGTAACCAAAAAATAATCTTAACAAAGCAAATAAGACAATGGAAGCTTGATTGTCAAGAGGGAAGAAACAAAGTATATGGTGGCTCTCTGAATAGTGTTTCTCCTCATGGGTAAAGTGGTTATGTGTTTGTTTAAATAAGTAGGGTCAAAGTGTGGGGCAGTTGTGGAACCCATAGGGTCGGATCGGTGCTCCATGCAGCGGAAGTGAGTCTAACCCATGGATATCAAGAATTGGTGTATTTTTAAATTATTTTATGGAATAATATATTCCGTTACGAGTCCGTATGAAAAAAGGGGCAGAATCGGGGTCTAGAAACTCCGGAATGGAGAAATTAAAGTTTCAGCGGTCATGGGCAACAACTTTCGATATGTCGCGACGCACAGACTTGAGAGTCACCACGCCTAATCTGCGAATGCTCGAAGTCACGAAGCGCAAGGGTGAGCGTCGCGACGCCCGCAACTATGAGAGCCGAGTGTCGCTATGTTGGAGATTTGAGTCACAACGTTACCATGAGTGAAATGTGGCAGAGATCAAAATTGCCTTGAATCCAATTCAAAACACTTATAATTTTCTCCAAATACTTCAATACACCTAAAATCAAATTTTAACATCAAAATCAACATCAACACATGTTTTACACTAAACATACATGTATTCTAAATACATATATGCATGATTGAATCAAAACATAAACCAAAATAGAATTCCACAATGAAATGATTCATGGACAATTCTATGTCACTAAAATGTGATCAAGTGATTCTAGAATGGTAGACATAACTCCAAGCTATCATCTAGAGTTCCAAACTCTAATTTTTATGTTTATATCCAATATAAATATTTTGACCCAATTATAATCATATTGTATTTTATTCTTCTAAAGCATTTATACACAATTTATTAGCCTAATTTCAACATCAAGCTATGTTATTATGTATCCAATATATAATACACCACTATATGTTTCATTAATGATAACAACTCACTAATAAAAATATAGCTTTAGAGAAGATCAAATTTACCTGGCAAGCTTGATTCCAAGATCCAATCTTATTCTCCTTGTTGAAATATTATAGAAAACTTCTAAAACTAGCAAACTTGATTCCAAAATCCAATCTTCTTCTCCTCGTTGTTGTGGATAAATTTCAAAGTTAGCAAGTTTGATTTCAAGATCAAATCCTCTTCTGCTTGTTTTTGTAGAGAGTTTCCAAAGGTTATCTCACAAAAATTTTACGTAGGCTAATATTTATTTCTTCTGCTTAATGCTTATTTTTCCTTGTATAAAAACTTACTCAAACTTACATTTTATAATGAAGCTTACAAAATTTTTAATTAATAAAATTCTAATAAGCTTTTACGTGGGGCTTAATCCAATTTGTCAAAGTATGTATAATTAGGTGTGACTAATCACATTTGTCTACCATTTTGATTTAATCTAATTAAATCAAGACAAAGTTTAACCAATTGATTAGATCATTGTCTACCACTTTGATTTAATCCAATTAAATCAAGCCAAATACATTTATTACTACATATTTTATAATTATCAAAATATCCTTTAATTGTAGAGATATTTATGAAATTACAATAAATCCATTGCATGATTTTGTATTAATCCAATATGGTCAAAGTAAATAATTGATATTATCCAATAACATTTAATTATTTTAATTGATAGTTATAATATCAAATATTATTTATTATCAAATATTATCGGTTATCCAAGTGCTCAACGAGTACACTTCATATTATGAGACTCTAAGTTCAGACATGTTCGTCATATAAGCCAAGCTTATATGTAAGTAATTCGGCTTGTGTTTTTCGTATTGATGGTTACCAAAGAAGAATCTTACCAAAACAAAGAAGATAATGTAATCAACGAAGTCTTCTATGTTGATTGTGAAAAACACATAAATAAAGTATATGATGGCTCTCAGAATAATATTTCTCATTATGGGTAAAGTGACTATGTGTTTGTTTAAATGTGTAGGGTCAATGTAGGGTTTCCTTGTGTAAAACTACCTTAAAACGCGTTCAAAATAACCCACTTACGAATAAACATTCGAACGCACCTTAAACGTAAAGTTTCTGCCTCCGGGCATTAGAACACTCAAACGAACGCAACGTGAACACACGTCGCGGATTGGTTTTGAGGTACAATTTAAAACGTTTGTAACTTTCTCGTCCCTTGGCCGAATCATTCGTTCTTTATATTCACGTGATCGTCTTCGAGCCTAATTTCCAATGAAACTAACCTCATATCAATTAGAGCTCCAAATTCTCTAGAAAGTCCAACAGAGTGAACGTCATTCTGATCTCTTCATTTGATGTTGTCCAAATACTTGTCCAATTACTCTGAAATATTCATGACTCATTACAACTCAGTTAAACTTATTTTATTACGGAAGTTATCAGCACACATCAAATTAACAACATGGTATCAATAAATATTTTATTTGGTTAAAAGATGGAATAATCTCATAATTAATAGGTATGAAATTGATTTTAATGGGACCAAATGTTTTTCAATGTTATGATTGGGTCATTAGAACATTGCTTTCAATCTAGCTAGAATGATTGTTCAAATGCTAGAGAGGTCGTTAAGTCATAAATATCTATTAGAGCTCTCTAGATCATGTCGTTTCTGATTATTTGGTTAATTTTTGCTAATTGAATTTGTGACCATAATTGAGCTCCAATCATTCAAATCAAGACGGCCAGATTAATGACCAACATACTATTCCTACTATTTGGTCTATTCCTTTTGGATTGTTTTTATAATTAGGGAACCAATCAAAATTGATTAATGGTTAGTCATTTCAATACCCAATTCAACAGTAACATGTAACCTCCCTAATGAACGACCTTTAATAATTTAGGCTAATTATGTTATACAACTTGCTTAAAAAGCTTGAGCTTGAAGGTAACATTATAAAATTGATTAATGTTTTTAACATTTAAATACCCAATTGAATATATATGAACATATATAACTTTTTAACTAATCGAGGATTTTTAATAATTTTGACATATCTATGCGTTCTTAGTGATCAAAAAATCATATTCTATCAAGTAGGTTTTGACGTCTTGGGTTTGAATTCTTACGTGGACGTGAACGAATAAAAAATTTATATAATTATCAATTTTCGAATCTGATTTTAACCTCTAGACCTTATTATAATCCCCTTTTGGGTCTAATCTCACACACACTCCATAAGGTCTAAAACTGGAGCATGTTAGCTTTAGCATAAACAAACATTGTTTTTTATTTTCCACTTTTCCACTTCTTTTAAAATAATTAATTAACTGTAATGGTGATTTATTTTCCACTTTTCCACTTCTTTTTAAAACAATTAATTAATTGTAATGGTGATTAAACATCCCATCATTAATTGATAATCTTTATAAAATGTTTCATCTTTAAAAACAAAAAACTGTATCATGAATCACGATATGCCTTTGACCGATCAGTTTAGAGCTTTTCGTCTTAATTAATTATAAATTAATTAAGAATAAACTATCCATAATTGGGTTGAAAAGAAAGAAGATTTATCGTACCAAACATGATTGTGATTTTGTAAAGAGGATTATTAAAGCAGGGCATGTGCATGATCTTATTAGATGATTAAAGTGGATAGCTTTATCTTACCAAATCTTTAAGCACAATTTAAGGTTGAGTATGAGCATCTTTATAAATCTTTCCCATGTATAAATTGATGATATCAAATATATATTAATAATCAATTTCAAAATCTAATTTATTTGAAAAATTAAGTTGCTTAGATTATCATATATTTGTCATGATCTAGATCAATTTTATGTATTCGAACCTAAAATCTTAAGGTCAGATCCTAAATCCTACACCATCAAATCACGACAATTTAGGACAAATATGATGTAATATGCCAAATCAAATAAGCTAACCAGTAGTTTGGTAACTGTTATGCCTTTAAAATTAAACAAAACCAATATCGGTTACAAATCGCACGGACTCGAAATGGGCCTTCTAATTTCCTGATACATGGTGGGCCTCTATTGAAATAAAGAATATCAAGTGTAATTACTTTATCCACCCCACATATATTCTTACGACACTTTCCGGATTTACTTTAAACACTGCGAGTATATTCTAATGACACTCTTTTTAAATAAGGCACAGTTTGTAATTGCTTGAAGGTGAGAAACATAAGGTGCATTTAAGTTTACTAGACTGTGGGCCTTTATTAGTCATCTTGGGCTGTTCGATTAAGTTTACTACATTATGGGCCTCTATAGGTCATCTTGGGCCATTCGATGAATCTGCAAAGTAAGTTGAAAAATCTAGACGGATGGATATGATCAACGATCATCATCATCATCTTCGGCCAACTCAGCTCCACGTCATCATTCCTAATCTTCCTGATTTACTTTGAAGAAATCTATTTATTTTTTTGGAATTGTTGGAAATTAAACAGTCCTAAATTTTTATAAGAAATATAATAGATTCAAACCCAAGATATTATAACTAATTTTAAACTATTTATCACGGCGGAAGAAATCTAAATTTGGATTAGTTTTTAACTTCTAATGCTAAATGCTTAATCTGTCCAGCTCATGTGCAAGGAGCCAAGTCGAAAAAACAAAGTTTAGAAACTAAAAGCTACAACGATTAAAATCAAAAATTAAATGTTGTAGTCTTGTAGATGCAGCCGCTTCGTATATTTATTAATTAGGTATACCAAACATCTATTTATTTTAATCACAAAAGTTTGAAAATTAATAATATATTTTCCTGATACATATCGTTATTGTCGTTGGTCCCCTTATCTTCAAAACCAAAAAAATTCCCAAAAAAAATTTTGCTCCTTTTATTTATTCACAATTTCATACACATGCGATTTTATTAAAAAAAAAAAAAAATCTCCGATTTATTATATTAAAGGGATTTGAATTTCTTTATATAAAAGTAAATATCGGATATATATAGATATCTTAACTGTACTATAGCAAAACTATTCGCAACATTGGACAATAAAAAGAAAAAAAAATTAATATTGTAAAATGTAAAATAAAACAATAAATAAATGTAATAATGCTGGATGGATTGTGCTGGTTGACCTTTAGTTTTTTCAGATCTTCAGTTCATTAAACAACGTACACATTATAATGTAAAATTGAGGATTTTATTTTGAAGTCTTAAGTTCGAATTTAGAAAATACGTTTTTTTATAAGAATCTGCGATAGATATGAGATTTGTAATGAGATTTATAAATTATAATAATTCCAAAAATAAAGAGGGAGAGTTCATTAAATCACGTATCACAAGAGGTTATCCCCAAACAGTCCTTTAAATTTCATTTGAAACACAAACCAAAACGACAATACAGCTGTCGTTTCGTACTCGGTACAATGATTATCGGCAGAAGGATTTGGCAGAAGAAGAGGCTTCCGACCTCGAGCTGGAGCTCCGGCAGGATATTGCTTCGTCCGTACACTTCTCAAATCTCGTCTCCGTCGCCGGTGCAAAAGCCTTCACTTCTTGGAGCTTTCTCCAGCTATGCCGCCTCGTCGTCGTTTTGCTCTGTTAATAGAATTTGGAACGTGAGTTTCGGTAACTGGAAAAAAAAAAATTGATTGAGCTCAGTTATTTGAGTTTATTATTTGTTTCGTGCCTATTAATTTGTTACTTAGTAGTCTAACTTTTGCTTAATGTCTGATGTAGTTTCTTTTCGATTGTAATTTAGAGTTTTGTGAGCTTATAAGCTAATTTATATTCTCATTGTAATAATTATATTCTCAATCAATACTTTATAACAAACGGTAACTAACTTGCTAGTTTAGTTAGTGTTAGATTGTTGGCTGATAAACTAGAATCACAAATTCATATATTCTTATGTCCCATGCATTTCTAGAGAGTTGCACAAGTTTTTGATTTGTATATCAATACTATGTACAAAGAGTTGCTGGTTTGAATTTTAACACAGTGCTGCCGTCTCCATGAGAGAGACTCTCTCTTTATGTATAGAACTTAGAAGGTTGAATTCAAATTTTGGCTCTATGATAAGAAATATCATATTTCAGTCAACACATTCCAAGTGATGAAAATTCTAGCAAACAGAAAGAGAAAATTTTAATACCTTGTGATTTATTGGAGTTGTTTCATACTGTCCGTGAAGTAGAATGACTTGGTGGTTCTTCATTGGGCTTTCACTCTTGATTGCACACATGTCTAGGTGGTTTCAAGGCGAAACTGTGGAGACCTTTCATTCAGAGCAATGTTCTTACAATATTGAAATTTTGTTTTTTTAATCATTTTATTTGTTTTGGCTATATTGTAGTTGGGGATGTCCGATACAGTTGGTAAATGTTCCTATTCGAATCATGCTTTGGCTGATCTCCCGGCAAGTGGGATAGTTGATGTACCATTAGCGCAAACTGGTGAAGGAATTGCTGAGTGTGAACTTCTGAAATGGTTTGTAAAAGAGGTGAGTGAGGGATGTTTTTGGTCCTCTTCCTTGTGTTCTGATGGTTTACCAATGAATTGAAAATTTCTATTCATTTTTTTTTGGGTGGTTTTGGTTCTAGCTGTTGCAATTTGCCATGATTGTGTTTTCAATATCACCCACTGCTAACTAGGAGTCAAGTATTATTTGTCCTTGGTGAATGAAATTTTTTCAACTGCTTGGTTGGCATTTTTTGTGTATGAAGACATAGTGAGTCCTTTGTATTTTTGTGTATCTTAATTCTTATATGCCTATACATTGATATCCATGATGACCCAAGGTTTATCTTAGGAGGTCCATGTAAATATTCATGTAACTACACTGGCAGGGGGATGAAATAGAAGAGTTTCAACAGCTATGTGAAGTTCAGAGTGACAAAGCTACTATTGAAATAACAAGTCGTTACAAAGGAAAAGTTGCTCAAATTATCCATGTTCCTGGCAGCATTATAAAGGTGGGTTTCTTTTTCTTGTTTATTCTTTCTTTTTCTTCTGCATTTGGGAGGGGTTATGTGGTTCACATTGATTATTGCTTTGAGTAATGAGCATACTGGCACTGAAAATGTGTGTCAACAGTGTATGCCAAGATCCACAAATATGTTTGTATAAATTATTTGACACTTATTTAACACTTCAGATATTTGGGATGAGATAGGATGAGATATGAAAGAGGATATTGGTGACCTTTAATGGGAAATGTGTATTGAGGATTTGGTCGCAATAGAATTTCTGTTTCAAAGGAATAATCATACTTGGAAGATTATAATAAACTGCATAATCTCGCTTCATAGTTGTAGTGAAATTGATTATTGATTGTCCATTGAAAAGAAAAATCAAACAGAAGAAATATTATAATTTCAGTTGCACAAGTAGATAGGAACTTTCAGAACTTGAATATAGACACTGTTACCATTTTATGTTTCTGGAGAAGTTTCTGTTATGGACAACCTTATTGTTGGATCAACTATTTGTGCCTTGTACACTATGATATTATACTCTTAAAAAGGAATTTATAATTGCAAGATTTTATACAATTAAATTGCAGGTTGGGGAAACTCTTCTAAAGATGGCTGTTGAGGATTCTGCAGTTCCAACCCCAAGTTCTGCTGTCTTGGAAAGTGCAAGGCCTCCGGGCTCAGAGAACACAAACTCAATTGATTCTAAGCTGAATAAAGATACTGTAGGAGGAATTCTATCTACACCTGCTGTCCGGAACCTTGCCAAGCTATACGGAATAAACATAAATGATGTCCATGGAACTGGTAAAGATGGGAGAGTTTTAAAAGAAGATGTGCTTAAATATGCTGTTCAGAAAGGAGCTGTTGGTGGCCTATCTGCAACCGTAAGTGCTGATTCTACCAAGCAGCTTTTAGAAGAAGAGACCTGCTCTCGAACATTAGCTGAAGCTAAATGGCACCCTGATGATAAGACAGTTCCCTTGAGGTAACGCTGGTAGATTGTTGGTGAAATTTATCCATAATCTTTTTTTGTATATGATATCTAATTTGTGGGGTGAATTTTTTTCAGTGTGAAATTTGATTAACATAAAATATGTTAGTATCTCAACTGTTTTGGAATTAAATTTAATAATGAGTTAATTATGCCTGATTCTTTCAGGGGATTCCAGAGAGCAATGGTCAAAACAATGTCCATGGCTGCAAAAGTTCCTCATTTTCATTATGTAGAAGAGATAAATTGTGATGCTCTTGTGGAGCTCAAGGCATCTTTTCAAAATAATAATTCTGATCCAAACATTAAGCATACTTTTCTTCCATCATTGATAAAGTCACTTTCAATGGCCATTAGCAAATATCCCTTCATGAATAGTTGCTTCAATGAGGAGTCACTTGAGGTTATCCTTAAAGGTTTGTAGATTAAATTCTGCTAGGTTCTTGTTATCGTCACAAATTTTGTGCAGATAAGCATAAACATATAGTAATAAAATCAATGTCTAAATGTTTCATGGCATGTGTGTTAATAGGATGGTTTGATATGCTAGAAGCGAGTACACGACATGTTTATATCTCTTGGTTTTAACATCTTATTCTGTGGTTACAGCTGATTGTGCTTTTATGTGCATCTTTAATAAGTGTCTCTTCTATAAGTTTTGTAATTTTGCTCTTCATGCTTGATGCAGAGGATGGGTTAGATTTCCAATAATCCTAGTGATAGTTTTATTTCCAATAATCCTAGGATGGTTTTATTTCCTTAAATTGGAAAATTTGACCATGAAAATCTTATGGTTGAGTGCGGCTGTGGAACTTTTCTGCTGTAATCTGATTTTATATTTTCCATTGGGACTGGGCTGATCATTGCTAGAAAATTAGTGTCCAATGCAAATAAAATTGTTTGTACAGTTTGCTGTGGAAATAAACATATGCTGGTCTGGAAAAATAGACTGGGAGAGCAGTTATTCATTGTGTGTCGTGTATACACTACTCATTTCTACAACTGAAAATAATTGCTGTTGATTATGATAGGTTCTCACAATATTGGAATTGCCATGGCTACTCAATATGGTCTAGTTGTACCCAACGTAAAGAATATACAGTCCCTTTCCATCTTGGAGGTAAGTTATCTGGAACTTTGTATCCATGACTCTTTTTCAATTTCCATTTTTCTATTAGGGAAATAGTCTTTTCCAAGATTGAAGTGTAAATTTGATATTCTTGCATTGCCTCTTCATTTCACCAAGATGAATTTTGAGTACAAAATGAAAGAATACATTGTGCTTTGGGTTGATCACATTTTGTTTTGAATGCCTCTCTCTGTCGCATTCTTTTTGACTAATTCCTCAAGCATAGTTGTCTGATTATCGCTTAATATGCGCTGTCGTGTGCTCTACATTTGAAATACTCTTTTATGTATTTAGATAACAAAGGAACTTTCACGGTTACAACAATTAGCAAGGGATAACAAACTAAATCCGGCTGATATTTCTGGTGGAACGATAACTCTCAGCAATATTGGAGCAATTGGCGGAAAATTTGGTGCACCCATTCTCAACTTGCCTGAAGTTGCAATCATTGCTATGGGCCGAATTCAGAAAGTTCCATGTCTTACAGACAATGGAGATGTGTACCCTTCATCAATTATGACTGTAAGCTAAAATCCACAATCCCATATATTTTACCCTTATTTAAATGTGTGTATATCTTAATGAGCCAAACGGCGATCATCTAAATTATCCATGTCTGAGCCGGAATTCGCCTTTTCAGGTTAATATAGGTGCCGATCACAGAGTTCTGGATGGAGCAACTGTGGCAAAATTCTGCAATGAGTGGAAACGGTTTATTGAAAATCCGGAGTTGCTTATGTTGCACATGAGATGAAAGGGTCTTTGTTGGTGATGAGATGCTGCATCTTTGTTTCCCTCACAGCTTACAATGTTCAATACTGTCCATTACACACAAAATAAAAGTTGCAATGCAAATTCGATTAAATTTATGATCGGTTGGGAAATAGCTAAATCTCTGTCGTTCAGTTATAATTTTTTTTTTTTGGGATCTTAAATGTACATCTAAATGACATTTAAAGATGAAGGCATAAAATTCTAATTTTTCTGTTTTTAATTTTCAATTTCTTTTATGCCTCAAATGTAAAGTAATTTCTGCTAATACTAAGGGGGTGTATTCAATTGAGATTTTAAAAGACTATTATGAATAAAGAGTCATGTAGATTTTAAAAAACATTTAAGAAGTAATAGAATTAGAAATTTAAAGAATGTGATGACTTACAAGATTTTATTAGATTCTTTTAATCAATATTTTTTACATATTAGATTTTAAAAGACTTATTTCATAAAAATTGTAAGATTTGAAATTACCATTTATATTTTTTTCTTTTTTTATAACCGATATTATATGGAACGTAACCATAAATAAAAAAAAAAGTTAATGAAAGTTAATTGGTTCAAAATGTCCGAATGTCATTTCTCTGACCTACGAATATTTTATGAGTTTCTATGACAAAATGTCATTTCTCTGACTTAGGAAGAAAAGATAACACTTCGGCATCAATGATTTTAATAATTGATAAATAATTTTTTTCCTTAAATTTGGGTTTTTTAAAATAAAATACAAGTAAAAAATTAGCGAGAAAAATGATGAAAAAAAAATCATTGTGTGCTAAATTCATTTTGTACATTATTATCTATCCGAATGAAGAAGTTATGTTGGCCTCAAAGAAAATCTAGGAAATTATCTTTAAATGTAATAGAATTTTCCTCCTCGAAAATGAAATTCATTAGAAAAATAGTTGGAGAAATGACATTATGAGTTGCATTTAAAAGAAAGTCATATTGTTTTATTTGAAAGAAAAAGAAGAAAGAAATTACTAATAAGCAAGTAATTTGTTCACGAAGAACTAACATGTATGTTCATCTTCTATTTTCTAACTAACATGTATGTTCATCTTCTATTTTCTAACACTCAAAAAAATCTTATGTAAAAAGTCTCATGGGTTAGGGTGAGATTTTTTATAGAGTTTGATATTTATAATTTTCACTAAAAAGTCCCACAGAATCACACATATAAAAGAATCCTTCAAAATAATTATGTTTTTCAATACCATAAGACTTTCTATTACTTATTTAAAATCCTGATTGAATATCACTAGATTTGGATGCACTCTTTAAAAATCCTAATAGTTTTAATGGAATACCACAAGACTTTTTAGATTATTTAAAAATCTTAATTGAATACCACAAGACTTATTTAACCCAAAAAAATCTTTTAAAATCTCAATTGAATACACCCCCTAAAATGTTCTGTGACAAAAAGAAAAAAGAAAAAAGAAAAAAGAAAAAAGAAAAAAGAAAAAAGAATTCGTTGCACTTCAATATGTCATGAGGGCTTATCTTCCCCCCTCTCTCTTACACATTTGACTTTTTTGTCTCCCCTATAATTCCCTATTTACCCTCTTCCTTTCACCAAAATTCTATTTTCAATTTTCAAATAAACCATATATATCTAATTTTTTTTTTTATTGATATATACATATATGCATACATATATATATATATAACATATATTTTTTTTTGATTAATTTTTTAAAATAAAAAAGAAAAAAGAAAAAAGAAAATAAAAAAAGAAAAAAAAAAATTTAGGAGAAGGGCGATCGCCCTTCTTCTTCTTCCTTGAAGAAGGGCGATCTGCTTCCTTCCTCTTTTTTTTTTTTTTTTTAAATTTATTTTAAAATTTTTTTCAAAAAATATATTTTATAATTTAATTTAACACTACTTATGTATTATAAAAATGTTCTCATGTATATTATAAAAATATTTATTTAAAAATAGTACAAATAATAACATAAAAAGTTACACTTAAGAATATAAAAACATAAATTCTAATATATGTTGCCTCCAAAGTCTCCTCCTGGCGCACTTGGTGATATACCCAATATCTCATGGCGCACTTGGTCATAATTGATTAAAAAAAGAAAAAGAAAGGGGGACGGTTCCCCTTAAAGGGGAACAATCGTCCCCCTTATGATCCTCTGGACGATCATATCTTCCTTTTTTTTTTTTTTTTAATTTTCAAAAAAAAAAAATTTATATTGTTTAAATTATATATATATTTTTATACATAAGTAGTATTATTAAATTAAAATGAATAAAAAAAAATAAATGAATAGATAAAAAATATGTATTATTTATTAACAAAAATATATTAATTATTAATAAAATGTTATAACTAGTATATAATTATTTTTAAATTAATATTGTTTGGACCAAAATTGGGTCAAGGATAAAACCGTCTTTTACCTTAAAACCCAAATAGTATACAAAGCCCGAAAATAAAGACTAAGCCCATAGACATAGATGAAAGTCCAAGAGAAAGCCCAATAAAAACCTTATTCCACTTGATTCACGCATAAAGCCAAACCTTTACCAACCGATTCCCACTTTCCCTAAACATGATTATCCTACTCCACTTCTGATCATTAAATAAATATATCTTAGCATATAATGGACTTATGCCAGCTGCAAAAGTCATCCATCTTCATCTATAAATTACAACACAATTCGAGAAACGAGAGGGGGGAGCAAGCCTGACTTCTCTCTTACAGCTTCTGCTCTCTGACACAAGCTCTCAGAGCTTCACATTTCTTAAACACTTCATTCCGCCCTCACGGCCACCCAAAGAAGGTCATGGTAATAGTAAGCCGCTTTCACTTTTTACACATTTACTGCTCATTTCATACTACTGACTTGAGCGTCGGAGTGCCCCCGGCACCCACCACACCGGTGGGTAGTCTACTCCCGCTCATTCTACCTTTGTTTTGCAGGATCGCTAATGCCCCCAATTTACAAATTCTGATTGTGGACCTCGGCCGAATTCCAGCATCCACAATTTGGCGCCCACCGTGGGGCCTTAGCGATTCATAGCAAGCAAAGACCACCCAGTCTACAATCCTTACAAGACATCAGATCCCATGGTGGCATAATCAGCCACTCTACAAAACAGCTACGATCAATGGAAGATGAAAATTGATCCATGTAAAACTCCAATACTAATCTCCAATAGTATCTGGAACATAATTCATTCTTCGGCCACTCAAAGGCGTGAGGCTACAACTCTTTTCAACTATCTTACCAACCCAATTTCTTAGAAGCATTCAAGAATATGGAAAGTGAAAATCCACCATCAAATGACTATCCATTTAATCAACAAAGAAGCCATCATATTTCTCCAGCCGACCAATCACGGCAAGTCACATCTTCCATGTGAAAGGAAATGTTAGAATAATTCTCTCTAGTCTACCTGCAGTCAAACTATCAATAAGGAAAAGCTGAATCGGGATAAAGTCAACACTCTTTTCCTATAAAGCATCAACTTCATACTACATGGATGGATTGTCACTACCTCAGGACAACGTGGGAAAATTATCATTTATGGAATGTCATCCATTCCAGCCGACGTGAAAGATGACACTAGTGAATGGTTATCTTCTTCATATGTCAGGGATAAATCTCAATATTCTTCATACGACATGAAAGAGGTGTCATCTGCCTCAGACGATGCTAATAGGATTCTCATCCCATTCAAAGGACGTGGAAGGATTGTCATATCCTCCAGTCTACATGAAAAAATTTTCATCTCCTCCAGACTACGTGAGAGGTTTGTTTTCTTATTCAGTCGACATTAAATGATTTTCATCTATTCTCAATATGAAATGTATGGATACCATTAACTTCAGACTACATAGGAAATCATTCATCATGTCTAGTAAAATGATTATTCTCATAGAAATTCATAAGGTCCGATAGAACGAAGATTTTCTTGAACCTTCATTAGGTCCAATCGACCCTAGCCTTATAGATTCTCACCAGGTCCAGTAGAGTGGACTCTTATTCACCTCCATCAGGTTATGTAGACAATAGATTTATGGACACTCATCAGGTCTAGTCTACCGTGGTTTTATTGACCTTCACCAGATCTAAGGAATGGATATGATAATTAAAAAAAAATTTTGAACCTCACAAGCGACAAAGAGTTGAGATAAAGTGAGGTCAACTACCCCAAGCTGAAAAGTTGAGTTAAATAAAGAAGCTCAATTACCCACCATATAAATAAAACCACACTACATACGCATAACGAATGGCCCTAACATGCAATAAAGTGGTACACTCACCCAAGCTCCATGTGCAGCCATCACATATAAAGTCGAATGAAATCCATGCCAAGGTAGTACTCATGAAAAGCAAACCCCAAAAAAGCTTTTCAAAAATATTTCAGCCTCAACTTACTTCCCAAGATAATAGGTATTTGCAGTTCCAATGAATTGGCACATGTAGCCATGTTGTAGACCCCAGAAAATAAATTGGAGAACACGAAAAATAAACCCTTGGCATAAAGCCATGGAGAGAGAAAAAGTGGCACTACACTTTATGTTTGGCATTTTGTGCATTGGCAGTATACGTCACTACACTTTATAGTTTAGCATTTTGTGCATTGGTAGTATACTCAATTACTCATCCATAAACATTGACACTACACTTTATTATTTGGCATTTTATGCATTGGTAGTATATTCATCAACAAACATGGGCCCTACACTTTATTGTTTGGCATGTTGTGCATTGGAATTTTGTTAATGTAAATCCTTCAACAAACGTAGACTTCATTGCTTGGCATTTTTTGCATTGAATTCTTGGTATTATATTTCATCAACAAACATGGGTCCTACACTTTATTGTTTGGCATGTTGTGCATTGGAGTCTTGTTAGTGTAATCATCAACAAACATAAGCCCTATTGATACAATCCTATATCTCCACATTTCCCATTCGACAAAAAAAAAAAAAAAAAAAAAAACACATGCAGAAGATGAGTAACTGCCCCACTCGCCAAACGCCAAAAACCCACACGCAGTGCATTCATGAATAACCACCCAGATGCCACTTTGAGAAATGACGTTAAACCTTTTCATACTACACTTTGAACATTGCTATTGTCTTTTGCATGCTTTGGCAGCGTGCACCTTGGCTTTAATCATGTAATTAACTATTTCTAAGGTCACATTTCATGCTACATACGTGTAACCTCATCCACATAGGCTGAAAAATTGGCATAAATAAATTTATATCCATGCTCCACATCAACGTGCTTGGGCATTCAAACCAAAAATATAACAAATAAAAATTAAAAGGCCACGTATGCTCATTTGAAAAAAAAAAAAAAAAAAAAAAAAAAAAAGGCCCAATACTACCTTCCAAAAGTCCACTCGACACTTCATCTATTTTCAAATGAAGTCCATCATTTGCCCAAACATTTTTGTGTCACTGGCGCGTATGTAGTGTCAATTATTCGGGTGAAGCTTCTCGGAGGGCTGACAGCTGATGTGTTGCTTCTTCCATGGGCTTTTGGGGCTGAAAATCTGGGCTTGTTTTGTTTAAAGGTAGTGGAGTGGATTGTGGTTTCTTTTAGACTGTTTTGGCTTTGGATGTTATTCTAGTTTGGTGTTCATGACCCTGGACTTTTTGTTTGCTCTTCGGTTGGTCGGTTGCATAGCTAGGCTGGTTTTTATCCTTTGTTTTGGACTATCATATAGGAGTCCATTCGACCTGATGTAGGTTGACATCAATAAGTAGTGCCATTAAACATGACACATATAAAGGTTTTCAATTGATTAATTGTTCTAAACGACATTTATGGGATGATAAAACATCTTGTTCATTCAATTCTCATACAACAATGTGAATGGCCATCGACACATGGTACATGGAAAATTGCCATCTCTTCCTCAGGCGACATGAAAGGTTAGTCATCATCTCCATGCTACATTGATTTAATAAAGCCAACTTCAAACTACATAGAGAATCTTCTATCATGCCTAGTAGAATGAAGAACTCTATTGGATCTCCTTTAGGTCCAATCGACCAACCATTATCAGGTTGGGTAGTGTGGGAATTATGTGTGACTTTCATCAAAGTTCTTTCCATTGTAGTATCATTGACCTTATTCAAGCCTTGTATAATTAGTAATGACCTTGATATGCACATATCTCTTCCATACTACATACGAAGATAATCATCTCCACTCTACGAATGGAGATTATCATCCACTCTAGACTACATGGAAGGATTCCATAAACTCTAAAAAGCATTGAAAGGCCCCATGAACCTTCATCAGGTTCATTCGACCGTAGTCTCCTGATCTCATCAGGTCAGGTAGAATGAGGATTCACATGGACCTTCATCAGGTTCATTCGACCATAGCTCATTGGACTTCCATCAAGTCCACTCGACAAGTCCAGTCGACAGTAGTCTCATAGAAGAGTGAGGAGTGATGACTTTCATCAATTTCTTTCCATTGTAGCATCATAGACCTTCTTCAGGTCTAGTGTAGTAAGTGATGACCTTGATATACAGTCATCAAGTCTATACTACATGTTCATTCAACCGTAGTCTCATGAAGAGGTAGAATGAAGATTCACATGGACCTTCATCAGGTTCATTCGACCGTAGCTCCTTGGACTTCCATCAAGTCCACTCGACAAGTCCAGTCGACAGTAGTCTCATAGAAGAGTGAGGAGTGATGACTTTCATCAATTTCATTCCATTGTAGCATCATAGACCTTCTTCAGGTCTAGTATAGTAAGTGATGACCTTGATATACAGTCATCAAGTCCATACTACATGTTCATTCGACCGTAGTCTCCTGACCTTCATCAGGTCATATAGAATGAAGATTCACATGGACCTTCATCAGGTTCATTCGACCATAGCTCCATGGACCTTCTTCAGGTCTAGTAGAGTAAAGATCACCCATGGCTCATAAAGAGTCAACATATGACCTTCATTTGGTCTATAAAAATTTGAAGACTCCTCTGGTCCTTGGCCAGTAGTATGGAGATTATCCTGACCTTCGTCTTATGGTTCAGTCGACTGGGGACATCCCACATGGCTCATGTAGAGTCAACATATGACCTTCATCTGGTCGAGAAATATTTGAAAACTCCCCTGGTCATTGACCATCAATATGGAGATTATTCTGACCTTCGACTTATGGTTCAGTCGACAAGGGACATTCCCCTGGACTCATGTCGAGTCAAGTATAACTCCTGAACCTACATTCGGTTCAGTCGACCAAGGGACAATTCCCCTGACTCTTGTCGAGTCAAAGTATAACTCCTGAACCTACATTCGGTTCAGTCGACCAAGGGACAATTCCCCATGACTCTTGTCGAGTCAAGTGTAAACTCCTGAACCACCGTTTGGTTCAGTCGACCAAGGGACAATTCCCCATGACTCTTGTCGAGTCAAGTGTAAACTCCTGAACCACCGTTTGGT
>SKCR01008737.1:0-24380 GCA_019454045.1 Zanthoxylum bungeanum | reverse complement strand
ATATCAGTATCAATTTGAGGGCGAGGCCCACATCAGTATCAGTTCAGGGCCGAGGCCCACATCTGCATCAGTTTGGGGGCGAGGCCCATATCAAACAGATCGAGGGCGAGGCCCATATCAGTTTAGGAAGAAAGCCTATATTTAGTTCAGCTCGAGAATAAAGCCTACATTCGGTACAATCCAGGAACAAAGCCTCATGTCAGTATAGTTCGGGAATAAAGCTCGGGAGGAATAAAGCCTCATGCCAATATAGCTTGAGAACAAAGCTCAAGGGGAGGAAGAAAGCCTCATGGCAGTATAGTTTGAGAACAAAGCTCAAGGGGAAGAAAGCCTCATGTCAGTATGGTTTGAGAACAAAGCTCAAGGGGAAGAAAGCCTCATCTCAACAGTTCGGGAATAAAGCTCGGGAGGAATAAAGCCTCATCTCAACAGTCCGGGAATAAAGCTCAGGAGGAATAAAGCCTCATCTCAACACAGTTCGGGAACAAAGCTCGGAGGAATAAAGCCTCATCTCAACAGTTCGGGAATAAAGCTCGGGAGGAATAAAGCCTCATCTCAACACAGTTCGGGAACAAAGCTTGGAGGAATAAAGCCTCATCTCAACACAGTTCGAGAATGAACAAGTCGGGAACGGCAATCCAAGAATAGATCAGAGTTCAAGAATGAACAAGCCGGGAATGGCACTCCAGGAATGGAAATACAGTTCAGGAACGAACAGGCCGAGAATGGCACTCCAAGAATGGAAGCACGGTTCGGGAATGAACCAGGGGTCGCAGCACCTCACCATCCAAATCAACTCAACTCAACACATGGTAATTCAAGTGGCAGCTGGCGAGCCAGGTAAGTGAAAATGCATTGCATAATTTTGATAGGATTGTCACTGTTGCACATTACACAAGTCCCATCAAAGTGGGGGCGACTGTAGGCACTGCATTTTTACACATAAGTCCCTATGATGAGTCTCATTTTGGAGACACTACCTTTTAAGTCACGGAGGTCATGGAAAACGGACATCGGAAGGGGAATTCAGAATAAACAAGGTTCACTGTTTTCGTTGGTGCTGCGTTCGTGTGTTCGTTCGAACGTCAAACAGATTGCGGGCGTTCGTGCTGCGTTCGAGTAAGCGTTCGAACGGTGTCGGTAATTCTGGTTTTGCTGCTAGCCTCACATTAAGCCCAATTCGCCCAAACCTTGGCCCACACGCCCAAGCCCACTTAAAACACATATTTAACACATGGTGAAATCAAAACAAATCTAAAAATCACATACCAAATTAAATAAAATACTTACACAAATTAAAGAAATTGCATGCCTAATTAAAATCAATCAACAAACTAAATTCATAATCCAAGCCAATTGTGGACAACAGAACCTGGGCGATGCTGTTCTGTCCTAGGCTCGCGGCCTAGGTGGGAGTACGGAGTAGCCACGGGGGACTAAATCGGAGAGTAATGGAGTCGCCACCCGGTGTGAACCGGGAAAATGAGATTTAAGGCCGCACTCACCCCTCGCAAGGGAAGACCTCAAACCGTTGGGTTCGGAATGGTCCCTTACTTATGTCACTTGTAATGAAAGGATTTATGTAATAATTTAACCAGGCTTAAATGACATTTATTTCCAAAAATATCATGCTTCTAGATTCATATGCATACATCAACAAGTTCATCACAACATGCAATATCACATGGCAATCTCATGAACATATTTCAATCCTATGGTATGGAAAACTAAGAACAACCTAATCATGCTTGAGCACTATCTCATGAACCTATTAACCAAATAATATGCTAACAGCCTAATCATGCTTGAATACAATCCCAAGAACACATAGAATGGATAAATACAGGGATACAAATAATATGGTCGGCTATGTAACACAAAAAAAGATCAACCAAGAGGCAATTATGCATGAATATGATAAGACAGACTCAGTTCAGTGTGCGCGTTCGTGCAGCGTTCGTAAACGCGTTCGAACGGTAAACAGAAGGTTCGCGTTCGTGT
The DNA here is from genome assembly GCA_019454045.1 of Zanthoxylum bungeanum. Taxonomy (NCBI): domain Eukaryota; kingdom Viridiplantae; phylum Streptophyta; class Magnoliopsida; order Sapindales; family Rutaceae; genus Zanthoxylum; species Zanthoxylum bungeanum. Next base: position 22,379 of record SKCR01008737.1, on the reverse strand, counting down.
GGCGTTTGATAACGCGTTCGAACGGAAATGAAATAGAATGCTCGTGTTCGTATGGCGTTTGATAACGCGTTCGAACGGAAATGAGATAGAATTCTCACGTTCATATGGCGTTCGTGAACGCGTTCGAACGGAAATGAGACCTGATGCATGATAAGGCAAAAATACATGTGCGTTCGAGTTGCGTTCGTAAACGCGTTCGAACGGAAATGAGACCTGATGCATGATAAGGCAAAAATACATGTGCGTTCGAGTTGCGTTCGTAAACGCGTTCGAACGGGAACAGACCTGATGCATGAAATGGGACGCAATACATAATCAACAAAATAAAGGGGCGCGGCGAAGCACTGCCGTAAAGGTGGCCTTTTGGGGCTCTTGATCTCTCAAAGAGAGGACCTTTAGACCAACATACTAAGCCCATGCGCGTCACATCACATCATGCATACAAATATAAAGACAATCATATCAAACTAAGTATGCTCGATTGAACGTATCTCGCATCCAACCGAACACACATCAATCGGTGCGGCAGAGCATCGTGGTGAAGGATTTTAACCCCTCCAATTAGGGGACCTTTCATCGCACTTACTAAGCCCATGCACTCGATCACATCCTATGGGAATAAGCAACATACAGAATTTAAATGACGAGAAATAACTAAACCAAAGTAACACAAAACAAGAGAAGGTGCCGTTTACTCAAGTGGTACATGGAGTTGTATCCCAAGTACAGACCGCACTACCGTCCATTCGGATTCGGCTACGGAATTTACGTCTGGGTTTCCATCCTATATACCACAAGAGACGACACTCTTCCATTTCATTCAAGCCACAACATGCATCCATAAACACTCTCATGCAAATTAAATTCAATAATAAAAGAAACAGATATAAACTAATGAAAAAGTGCCCTCAGGTCTAACCTTTTAAATCACCTCTCGGATGTACGGTACACGATCGTCGGAATGGTGGATGCTCCGCAACTCTTCTGGTTCACTGGTTCACTGTTCTCGTTCGTTGTCTTACTGTTTTGGGTCGTCGTCTTCCATCTTTTGCTACTGTTTTGACTCCGATTCGCTGCCGCTGCTACTGTTTTGCTGCTGTATTTTAGTTACTATTTTTGGGATGTTTTGGCTACTGTTTTGGGTGTGATTTTCGGTGATGTTATGGAGTGGTTCGGGGGCTGTTTTATGTTTGTGTTTAGGGCTGCTGTATGGGCTATTTTAGGAGGTGTAGGGGCTGCTGTTTTCGGTTGTGGAGTAGGGGAGATGAAGGGGATTATTTCTGTTTTTGTTCTTGTTATTGCCGTGAGTTGTGTGTATCTTCTCTGTATGAGCTAGCTAGGGTTGAGAAGGTTGGTGAATGGTTCTTTTTATAGGCAAAGGGTTAGGCTTGACAAGGAAAGGGATTTGATTTGGTGTTGGACAAGGGAAGTCAAAGATTGAGGGGGGACAAATCTTGGCTAGATAGGGAAGGTTGAATATTTAGTTTATGTTGATTAGGCATACAATATTTTAAGTTTGGGAATAATATATTGGTTGATTGATTTTAACTTGGTATGATTATATTTGATTAGGTTAGATTGGGTATGATATCTTTTTAATTTGGTATGTGATTTTTAGATTTGTTTTGATTTCACCATGTGTTAAATATGTGTTTTAAGTGGGCTTGGGCGTGTGGGCCAAGGCTTGGGCGAATTGGGCTTGATGTGAGGCTAGCAGCAAAACCAGAATTACCGACACCGTTCGAACGCCTCCTCGAACATGGCACGAACGTCCGCAATCTGCCTGACGTTCGAACGAAGTAACGAACGCAGCACCAACGAAGACAGTGAACTTGTTTATTCTGAATTACCCCTTCCGATGTCCGTTTTCCGTGACCTCCGTGACTTAAAAGGTAGTGTCTCCAAAATGAGACTCATCACAGGTACTTATGTGTAAAAATGCAGTGCCTACACCAATCAAATATTCAACATGCCTAATCCAAGCCAATCAAATATTCAACATGCCTAATCCAAGCCAATCAAATCCCTTGCTTTCCTTGTCCAACACCAAATCATATCCCTTTTTAAATACACAAATCCCTTTCCTTGTCAAGCCTAACCCTTTGCCTATAAAAATAACCCTTCACCAACCTTCTCAAGGCTAGCTAGCTCATTCACACAAAAAAGCCTCCTCTCTCCACTCTCTCTAGAGTTCACGCCCATTACAGAAAAAAGAAGAAAAGAATCTCCAACCCTTTTCCCCTAGCTCACATACAAAACACAAACAACACACACAACAACCCTTCCCTCACCAACTTAACAAGAACAACACACAGCAGCCCCTAACCCCTGAAATCAGTCCCAAACAGCAGCCCTAAACACACACCAAAACAGTCCCCTAAATTACCAAAAATAGTAACCAGAACATCCCAAAAACAGTAACTAAAACACAACAGCAAAACAGTAGCGATGGCAGAGAATCGGAGTCAAAAGCAGCAGCAAAAGACGGAGAAAGACGACTCAAAACAGTGAGACAACGAACGAGAACAGTGAACCGGAAGAGTTGCGGAGCATCCACCCTTCTGACGATCGTGTACCGTACATCCGAGAGTTGATTTAAAAGGATAGACCTGAGGGCACTTTTTCATTAGTTTATATCTGTTTCTTTTATTATTGAATTTTATTTGCATGAGAGTCGTTTATGGATGCATGTTGTGGCTTGAATGAAATGGAAGAGTGTCGTCTCTTGTGGTATATAGGATGGAAACCCAGACGTAAATTCCGTGGCCGAATCCGAATGGACGGTAGTGCGGTCTGTACTTGGGATACAACTCCACGTACCACTTGAGTAAACGGCACATTCTCTTGTTTTGTGTTGCTTTTATTTATTTATTTTCGTCACTTAAATTCTGCATGTTGCTTATTTATGCATGGTTCAATCGAGCGCATGAGCTTAGTAAGTGGAATGAAAGATCCCCTATGGGGAGGGGTTAAAGCCCTTTACCACGACTCTTTGCCGCGCCGGTTGATGTGTGTTCGGTTGGATGCGAGACACGTTCAATCGGGCATACTTAGTTTGATATGATTGTCTTTATATTTGTATGCATGATGTGATGTGATCCGCATGGGCTTAGTATGTTGGTCTAAAGGTCCTCTCTTTGAGAGATCAAGAGCCCCAAAAGGCCACCTTTACGGCAGTACTTCGCCGCGCCCCTTTATTTTGTTGTTTATGTATTGCGTCCCATTTCATGCATCAGGTCTATTCCCGTTCGAACGCGTTTACGAACGCAACTCGAACGTACATGCATTTTTGCCTTATCATGCATCGGGTCTCATTTCTGTTCGAACGCGTTCACGAACGCCATACGAACGTGAGCATTCTGTCTCATTTCCGTTCGAACGCGTTATCAAACGCCATACGAACGCGAACGCGTTATCAAACGCCACACGAACGTGAACCTTCTGTTTACCGTTCAAACGCATCTACGAACACTACACGAACGCACACGGTAAACAGATCCTCTTGCATCACATTATGACATGTCCATCTTAGCATATGGTTACCCCTTTGTACGCTATGCATTTGTATTACCTCTCTAGTTGTCTGTGCCTACAATGTTGTTTATCGTCATTTTGATTTCCTTTACATTACATGCAAATGTTACCATGACTGTTTGTGTTTATATTTACATGAATGATTGAATTCTTATGACGTTATGTGCTTGTTATTGCAAAGGCCTACTTTTGAGCATGTGAATTTGGCAATAAGATTTGGTTTCATGTATGTTAGATGTAAACCATACTTTTAAGCATGTGAATCTAGTATTGTGTTGCACTTGGAAATATATGTCATAGGCTTGGTTGGATTATTACATAAATCTTTACATTACAAGTGACATAAGTAAGGGACCATTCCGAACCCAATGGTTTGAGGTATTCCCTTGCGAGGGGTGAGTGCGGCCTTAAATCTTTGTCCCGGTTCACACCGGGTGGCGACTCCATGTTATTTCATACTTCCCAACTAGGCCGCGAGCCTAGAAACGGCGTCGCCCAGGTTCTATTGTCTACAACCATGACTAATCATTCTAAGGTCATTATATCTTTACCATATAAAAGATTAGATTATATTAAAGAAACTGCATATATTATTACTGATATTAACGTTTTACAGAAGTATTTAACAAAAATACAACCGGGAATTGGCGCTCTGAGCACCAACCCCTACAAAATCTCCCACTTGCTCTAGTGCCAATATCGATTGTATCTAATACCCATCGACTCCACGTGTTTATCAAATAACTTCGGAGGTATGGCCTTCGTCAGCGGGTTTGCTACGTTATCTTCACTCGGTACCTTGCACACGACATTGTCCCCTCGCGACACAATCTCTCGAATGATGTGGTACTTGCGTTCCACATGTTTTGACTTCTGATGCGCCCTCGGTTCCTTTGCTTGCGCAATGGCTCCAGTATTATCACAGTATAACGGAATCGTATTCTCGATACTTGGGACAACTCCCAATTCTGTGATAAAGTTCTTTATCCACACAGCCTCTTTTACGGCTTCAGAAGCTGCAATATATTCCGCCTCAGTGGTGGAATCAGCTGTAGATCCTTGTTTGGAACTCTTCCAACATACTGCACCTCCGTTAAGGGTAAAGACAAATCCAGATGTAGACTTTCTATCATCGGGATCCGATTGAAAATCGGAGTCTGTATACCCGTTAACCTGCAGTTCGTTTCCTCCATAAATTATCAACTTATCCTTAGTACCTTTAAGATATTTTAGGATATGTTTAATGGCCATCCAATGGTCATTACCTGAATTGGACTGATATCGACTAGTTACGCTAACAGCGAAACTGACATCAGGCCTCGTACACAACATGGCATACATTATGCTACCCAAACACGAAGCATAAGGTTGGTTAGACATTCTAACCTTCTTATCTTCTGTTTGTGGACACATCTTCTTAGAAAGATGAATCCCATGTCTGAACGGTATGTTTGCTGTCTTACAGTTACCAAAACTGTACCGTTCCAAGATCTTATATATGTACGTTGATTGGGACAACCCAATCATCCTCCTTTGTTTATCTCGATAGAGTTTTATCCCTAAAACATAGGAAGCTTCTCCCAGGTCCTTCATGGAGAAATTCTTACAGAGATACGCTTTGACACTTTGCAACATACCTAAATCATTCCCAATGATTAGGATGTCATCAACATATAGGACTAAAAATATGACCATGCTCCCACTGGCCTTCTGATACACACAGGATTCTTCCGAATTCTTGAGAAAACCAGACGATCTGATAATCTCGTCAAATCGAAGATTCCAACTTCGTGAAGCTTGTTTAAGTCCATAAATGGACTTCTTAAGCTTACATACCATGCCCGAGTTTTCGCTGGATGAAAAACCTTCCGGCTGTTCCATATAGATTTCTTTATCAAGAAATCCATTTAGAAAAGCCGTTTTGACATCCATTTGCCAAATCTCGTAATCCTGATACGCAGCTATAGAAAGCAAAATCCGAATAGACTTAAGCATGGCAACTGGTGAAAAAGTTTCATCGTAGTCGACGCCAGGTCGCTGCGTGTAACCTTTTGCTACCAGCCGGGCCTTGTAAGTTTCAACCTTACCATCAGGCCATCGCTTCCTCTTGTAAACCCATTTACAATCGATAGGAACAATTCCTTCGGGAAGCGGAACCAAGTCCCAAACTTGATTCTCATGCATTGAGTCCATTTCGGATTTCATGGCACTTTGCCATTTCACGGAGTCGATGTCCAACATCAATTCTCTATAGGTGAAAGGATCAGTCTCTTCAACTAAGAGAACATCCAGACTCTTTTCTTGTATCAAATACAAGCGTTCAGGAGGTCTAGATACCCTTTGCGACCTACGGAGTGTGTGTGTTGAAGGTCCTTCATCTTTTGAACTTCAGGTTCCTCTGTTGGTTCGTTGTTTTCAGGTTGGACTTCATCAAGCTCAACATGTCTATGATCACCACCTTCTGACAAAAATTCTACTTCTAGAAATTTTGCGAAGCGAGCTACGAACACATTTTGATGCTCGGTATCATAGAACAGATATCCCCTCGTGTTCGAGGGATATCCAACAAACCTAAACTTTTGCCCTCGAGGCGAAAGTTTACTTTGCTGAGTCACCCTGACATATGCAGGACAACCCCAAACCTTAATATAATTAAGATTCGGTCTCCTACCGAACCATATCTCATACGGTGTCGTAGGAACAGCCTTTGAAGGAATCTTGTTCAAAAGATGTGCGGCTGTTAAGAGACAGTAGCCCCATAAGTAATAGGGCAAATCTGTGAAACTCAACATCGATCGGACCATATCCAATAAAGTCTGATTCCTCCTCTCAGATACTCCATTGTGCTGTGGCGTACCTGGAGGAGTATATTGAGCGAGAATCCCATTCTCCTTCATATAATCCATGAACTCACCACTCATATATTCACTGCCTCGATCTGATCGAAGGCATTTAATATATTTACCAGTCTGTTTTTCTACTTCATTTCGGAACTCTTTGAACTTTTCAAAGGTTTCCGATTTATGTCGCATCAAATAGACATAATCGTACCGTGACAGATCATCGGTAAAGGTAACGAAGTATGAATAACCACTATGAGCAGTTTGACTTAGTGGACCACATACATCAGAATGTACGAGTTCCAGTAAGTTAATGGCACGGTGTCCAACACCAGAAAATGAGGCCTTGATCATTTTACCCTGAATGCAGGATTCACAAGTTGGATAGGATTCAATGGTAAGATCTGGTATCAAACCATTTCTAACCAACTGGGTAAGGCGTTTAACGCCTATGTGACCAAGTCTCATATGCCAAAGTTTAGTATTATTAATTACAGGTAATCTACGTTTATTAACTCCGGTATTTAATATATCTTTTGAAGTTTGCAATGTATAATGACCATGCTGATTTGGACAACAAAGGATCTGAATATTATTACTATCATAAAAATACAAAGAACTATTCTTAATATTCATACAAAAGCCTTCTGTATCCAATACAAAAAGTGATATAATATTAGCTACACATCCAGGTACAAAATGGCATTCATTTAACAAAAGTGTCTCATTCGGCAATGAGATCTCGCATACTCCCACTGCAACCGCATCCAAAGAGTCTCCACTCCCGAATCGCAACTGCATCTCCCCTGGCTTCAGCCTCCTACTTTCCTTCAGCACCTGCAACGAATTGCAAATGTGAATGGGACAAGAAGAATCTAAAATCCAGCTGAATGTAACGGCTTCACAAGCCAAAGATAAATCAATAACTGGAAAAATAAAAGTACCTGATGTAGATGCTCTGTCTCTCCTCAACTGGGCAATGTAATCTGGACAGTTCCTCTTCCAGTGCCCGACTTTGCCGCAGTGGTGGCATTTGTCTTCAGCAGCCCTTTTGGGCTTAGCTATCTTTGCCTGCTGTTGAGGACCGAAAGCCTTCTTCTTCTTCCCTTTCTTATTCTTTCCCTTGGACAATCCTTGGGAAGAAGCAGAGAGAGAAGTAGATCTAGGTGGGCAAGTCGGTACTCCCTTCTTAAGATCATCTTCTGCCGTGAGCAACATCCTATGTAGCTCTTGGTAGGTGCAGACAGTCCCGTGCATGTTGAAGTACATCACAAACTGGCGGAATGAAGCTGGTAGAGAACCAAAAATGACACTCCTACCAAGAATGTCATTCAAGATGAGATTATGTTGCCTCAATTGATCGATCAAATCGATCATTTGAAGAACATGTGGGCTAACACTTTGCCCCTCATCCAGACGCGCATGGAACAGTTCCATGGCGACTTTGTGAACAATTACTTGTTCTTGGTTCTCAAACGATTGTCTTAACCGCGTCATCATACTATAGGAATCTGAAGTACCATAGTACTGTTGCTTGAGTTTCAGAGAGAGTGAACTAAGGATGTATGATTTAACCCTTAAATCATCATCATTCCAAGCTTCAAAAACTCGGCGTTCCTCCTCCGAAGCATCCTCACCCACTGCAAGGGGCAACAGACCCTCAAGAACATAACCCAGCTTTTCGAAATCGAGGACAATCCTCAAATCCAACTCCCAGTCAGTAAAGTTCTCAGCGCCTTTTAGTTTGTTCGCATCTAACATACGCGCAAACTGATTTGTGGATTGTGCCGCCATCGCAAATCTATCATATAGATCACGAAAAACGGTTAGCAGAAATTAAGCAGTTTCATATAATATCAAAAGCATAAACTAGATCATGGATTTTTAATCTAATATGCCCATCCCACTAAATCATGCAATACTGTAATCCCAAAACAGAATACAAATATTTAATAATTAAATTAAATACTAATAGTGAAAGGTGGATCCCGTGAATATATTTCAGCTCACAGCAGAGGCACGGTCTCGCCTACGTATATTCATCAGGTAGACAACTCATTTGTCAATCACTCAAAAGTGACTCCTAAGTTCCCGGTCCTGGCCGTTTCTCGTTGTCGCTGCGAAGGCAGGCCCACAAGGAGACGTACCAAGGTTAAACTCGTCAATGATAAACTCAAGGTACTTACGTAATCCTGACAGCTAGGGCACGTTCAGAATTCCGCTTTTACTTGAATTTATCTAGTATCTGATATACATCCGGTATAAATAAATCTTTATCGGCTACACCCTCACAGCAGAGGCACGGTCTCGGATGTAGTCACAAAGAGATATTCATAAACCGTATTGACAAGACGGACCATGTAACATGCATCAAATACATAATTACATTAAAACCTTATTATTAGGGATTTTCCGCTAAGTGTCATACACCCTAAATCTAATCAAATTAGATCCTAATAAGCATGCATAAAGTCAAGAATACATGATTAAACATTGATTCAATGAAGGATAATCATTTTAGGTGGCCTAGAATCAGACTCACTCTGATACCATTTTGAAGGGGTTTTATAGGGGGCGGAATCCGGTAACGCAGCGGAAGCGGGAAAATCAAAATTTTCAGATTTCAAAACTTTTTCTTGGATTAATTAAACAAACACATTTATTTAATTACCCAATAATCAAATTATGAAAACAAAATTTCAAATGAATCATATTCAAGTGAAATTACCAAATTACCCTTACATGGTATTTTGTCCATTTTAGTCCGAAATTGATCCAATCAATTTTGAATGATTCTAAATCATTTCTAAGATGAACTTAGCATGTTCAAAACATCAAAACACCAAAAGCAACAAAAAACCCAAAAAATTATTCTTGGCCGAATGCACTCCTTAGGGAGCATTTGGTGCCATTTGTCATTTCATGCTTCAAAACACATCCAAATGTAATCCAATCAACATGAAACTTTATGTGCATCATATACACACCCAAATGCACAACATAAATGAAAATCCCCAAATTTGGAATAGGTTATGAACCCTAATTTTTTAATTTCCACAAATTGGACAAATTAGGCCATATACATTAAATCAATTGTTTCAATCATCAATCTATCATCCAATCCAAGTCTCAACACAATGAAATAACTCAAGATCATATCTAGGTCATTTAAGAGTGGGTCAACAACTCTAGATTAGCAACATGGTTTCAAAAACCTTAAAAGAAAGTCTACAACTACAATAGTCACAAGCTTTCTTCATTACACATGCTTCACACTTCACCAAAACTTCCATCAACAAAAACCACAAGGAACAAAGAAAGAAACATCCTAAGAATATCATATATTAAAGCTTAGAACCTAAGGAACAAATTTCTTACTAATAGCAAGTTTGAAAAACTTACTAAATTTCCAAGCTTTTGAACTTTTCTTTCTTTTTCTCAAAGGTTCCTTTTTGCTTCTTCAATGGAGATTTATGTTTTGTGAAATGTATTAGGTTAACCAAATGAAAAGCAAATGAAAACAATATATACTTGTGAAAAATAAGCCTTGGCCGAATTCAATAACAAGCATATACACCAAATTTTCATTTCAATTTCATTTCATAACAATTTAATCAACTTGATAAATATCTAAGACACTTTATGGATATTTATTTAAGTCAACAATTGCAACTAACATCATTTACTTAATATATCCTAATGTAAGATATTTATATTTTAATTAATTTAATCATTTAACAATTAAATAATTAATTAATTAATCAAATACAAATATATTAAATATATGTATAATATTTACATTAAATATTAAAAACATATATTCATTTAGGATAAAAGTCAAATAACTCATTTTGACTATTAATTAATGTGTATTTAATTTAAATACACAATAATTAGGCAAATGACTATCTAGTCTCTTTAGCACGTATCTTGCGTTTAACCTTTAAACGACTTTATAAATAATCAATATTATTTATTAATGTTGCTCTAGTGCTCTACGAGTATGTTTCATTATTGAGACTCTCTAGGTTCAGGTATATCCGTCAGGAAATCAAATTTCGTGTCCATAATCTATCCACCCGTAGATTATGACGATAAATCGTCCGAGATTTTCGAGGAGATGCCGAGTCAAGGAGTGCCACGTAGTGTTTTCTCGTACACAGCATTGATCAATGCGTATGGGCGGCACGGTCAGTATGAAACTTCTCTTGAATTATTAGATAGAATGAAAAGAGAAAAGATAGCACCAAATATTTTGACTTATAATACTGTGATTAATGCTTGTGTAAGAGGAGGATTAGATTGGGAGGGCTTGTTGGGATTGTTTGCGGAAATGAGACACGAAGGGATACAACCCGATATTGTAACTTATAATACTTTGTTAAGTGCTTGTGGTGGTAGAGGTTTAGGCGATGAGGCGGAGATGGTTTTTAGGACTATGAATGAGGGTGGGGTATTGCCTGATTTGACAACATATAGTTATCTTGTTGAGACATTTGGGCAATTGGGTAAATTAGAAAAGGTGTCGGAGCTTCTTAGGGAGATGGAGTCAGGAGGGAATTTACCGGATATTACTTCGTATAATGTGTTATTGGAGGCACATGCTAAAATGGGGTCGATGAAAGAGGCAATGGATGTGTTTAGGCAGATGCAGGCAGCTGGGTGTGCGGTAAATGCGACGACGTATAGTATTTTGTTGAATCTGTATGGGAGGAATGGTAGGTATGATGATGTGAGGGAGCTTTTTCTTGAGATGAAAACGAGTAATACAGAGCCAAACGCGGCTACTTATAATATTTTGATTCAGGTTTTTGGTGAAGGTGGATATTTTAAGGAGGTGGTGACTTTGTTTCAGGATATGGTGGAGGAGAATGTCGAGCCTAATATGGAGACATACGAGGGGTTGATTTTTGCTTGTGGGAAGGGAGGGCTACACGAGGATGTCAAGAAGATTTTGCTTTACATGAATGAGAGGGGGATAGTGCCGAGTTCTAAGGCTTACACTGGGGTTATTGAAGCTTATGGGCTGGCTGCATTGTATGAGGAAGCGCTTGTTGCTTTTAACACAATGAATGAAGTAGAGAGCAAGCCAACTTTTGAAACTTACAACTCGCTGCTTCATACATTTGCCAGAGGTGGACTCTACAAGGAGTGTGAAGCAATCTTGTCGAGAATGGATGAGTCAGGGGTTGCGAGGAATAGGGATTCATTCAATGCTTTGATTGAAGTTTTTAGGCAAGGAGGCCAGTTTGAAGAAGCTATCAAGGCCTATGTTGAGATGGAAAAGGTGAGATGCGATCCAGATGAGAGGACCCTTGAGGCAGTTTTAAGTGTTTACTGCTTTGCAGGTCTTGTTGATGAGAGCAAGGAGCAGTTCCAGGAAATTAAAGCATCCGGAATATTGCCTAGTGTTATGTGTTACTGTATGCTGCTTGCTGTTTATGCAAAGAATAACAGGTCAGAACTCATTCAGCTTGTTCATTTCAGCAAGTCTAGACTACTTTATGTCTAAATAGTTGCATTTGTTCACCTCCGGGATCATGAATGTATGAATAACTTGAACCTAGGAGATATGACTATATTACACCATTGAAAAATAGATGTAAGCTATCCTAGTCCTCACAGTTCGATATTAATTACATTGGTCATACAAAATTTAGTGGATTGCTTATTTGTTGACCAATGTAATTATTACTCGACAATTAGTTATAATTTTTAATTATCGTTGACCTTTGGTTTCATGTTAGAGTACCAACAGTAGACCTTCCTCTTTGGTAAATTATCTGATATCTGGAGCTCCAATTTCAGGTGGGATGATGCCTATGAATTACTAAATGAGATGTACACAAATAGAATTTCAAATATTCATCAAGTAACTGGGCAGATGATCAAGGGAGAATTTGATGATGAGTCAAACTGGCAGATGGTAGAGTATGTCTTTGACAAACTTAACTCTGAAGGGTATGGCTTGGGAATGAGGTTCTATAATGCACTATTGGAAGCGCTTTGGTGGCTGGGTCAGAGAGAACGAGCTGCAAGAGTGCTTAATGAAGCAACAAAGAGAGGGCTTTTCCCTGAACTCTTCCGTAATAACAAACTTGTTTGGTCTGTGGATGTGCACAGGTACAGCGAAAATTACCTTTTCCAAGTATTGATTTCAATAAACTTTCTTTCACTCCTGACATTTGTAACGTTGCAGGATGTGGGAAGGTGGGGCATATACAGCAATATCGGTTTGGCTCAACAAAATGTACGAGATGTTTAAGAAAGGCGAGGATCTTCCTCAACTAGCGAGTGTTGTCGTAGTTTAAGTTGTTTTTTCCCCTCTGAATTCACTACTGCCTGATTCATGGCCTTTTCAGCCTCTATATTTTCCTGGTGGCATCTTTAACTTTCAAACATGTGGTCCTTCTGCTGCACTGCAATTGGTTTAAATCACAGTTAGATGAAATACCTTGGATAGCTTTCCCTCTGCTCACATATCTATTTGTGTATGTTATACACAAACTATAACTAAGGTTAGACCTAGGGCTTTGGCCCGGGCAGTGCTAGATCTGTTATCTTTAGATTTCATTTATATGATGTTGAGGGTACTTATATATCAGTTAAACACTCTCATTCTAGATGGACAAGTCCCTACTTCCTATCTATTGCTCATTCCTTCTCTTTCTTCAGACATAACCTATCTTTGTCCGACCCAATTCATCATAAAAAAATTGAGTCCAAAGATGTCCACGGATGCTTGGGGACCCAAACAATAAAGCTTAACCCATCAATACGATTTTAATCTGAACTCAGGCTAGCCACTCATTTTATAGAGAAAAATTATTTTGAAACAAACATTATATGTCAGTGAAGACACTGAATTATTGTCATATTAAAAATGATAATAATCCAACTCACGAAAATTATCTCATAAAATAGTATGAAAATATTTTTAAAAGATTAAGAACACATATTGCCACCACAACATTAATGAAAATGATAGATTGAATTTAGCCTCTAATTCCTTGCCGAATTATGTCCTTAGACAGATATTGACCGTTAATTCGCCACAGAGTAGCCAAACTAGGCCAATGAATGTGTCGCGAGAATGGCATGCGCATAAGGGATTCAGTCTCTATGTCAGGGCAAAAGTATATTGTTAAGTTTGGGAGAAAAATTGGTTATAAACCTAGAATTTGGGTACACTTTGTTAGGGGAGATAAATTGAAATTATGAAAATATAGGTATATCTACGTAACAGTAGCTATTGTGAGGATAGAATAAACAGAAACAGTGTTCGTAGTGATAAAGATAATGGTAATAGAAGTTACGGCAGAAAGTAGTACCTGTACCAGTAGTGTTAATAGTGGTAAGGACATCAGAATTAGTTTAAGGATGAGTAAGATTATGTGTTTAAATAGAGGTTGTAATATAACTAATGTTCTGGATTTCTATGTTTGATCTTGTGTTTTAGAAGTTTAAATTGGTATTAGAAGTGGAAACTTGGAATTGAGTTATATACAGAATAGTATGAGCATGAATATATTTTTGTGTGTGTGTGTGTGTATTGATTATGAGAATGAATTCAGTGTGCTAGTACGATTGATAACTGCATATAAGCATGAATTGATAGTTGTAGATGTATGAATTAGTGGTTTAGCATGTAAGTTAAGTATGTAAGTGAATAAGCATAAACATAAAATCAATGATTAGTGGTTATAGATGTAAGTTTTAGTAGTGTTAATGCATGTTAACTTGGGGCAGGAATGTATGCAGTTATGTGTGTAAGTAGAAAAGAAGAGGGAAACATGAAATGGTAAGGATCCCCTGAACTTGAAGACCAACTCTAGCCTTAGCCCCTGATGTCAGACCTTGACTATTGATCTTAAATTGATTGTGATAACAGACTCTAATTCAGCCTTAGAACAGCCCTAGTTATACTTCTTAAAATGGCCTCTTAGCTACCCCTGATCAGACCCTGAGTAAGCTTTAGATCAGCCCCTAAGATGAGCCCCTGATCAGGCTTAGATTTGTCCTAGATCAGACCTTGAACATGAGCTTCTGACCAGCCTTTGGGAAATAATGTGTGGTCAGCCCCTGCTCTTGGAATAGGTTCGGAAAGTAGACCCTGAACCTGAATCCAAGTCAGACCCTAGTAAGCGAACTCAAAAGCAGACCTTGAATGGCAGCCATTGATTGTAATGTAACTCTGAAAATCAGTCCCTGAAATTCCAGGGACTGATTATCTAGCCTGCAAATGAAAGTATCACATTATATTGATGGTTCCTGCCAAATTGAAAGAGTTGGTTTGACAAAATATGGCATAAAAGCTTAGACAGCATAATAAGTAATCGCATTATCATTACAGACAATTATCAGATACACATTTAAACCATCCAGATTCCAGAGGCCAGATAACTTATGAATCAAACTAGAACAAAATAAAAATTACGCCTAACACAACTTTATAACTCATAATTAAACGTGTTTATTTAAGCGTGGCTCAGCATTGCTCTTCCTGTTCTATATCGACTCAGCATTGCTCTTTCTAATCTCTGAAACATATGAGTTAACCTTACTAGTTTGTGTATTATTCTTTATAATATAATCTGATAACGGAAAATTAAGTTTTGCTTTAAGTCCCCTGAATTCAATGGCTGCCCTATCATAAGCTCTGGCAGCTGCTTCAGCGTCCTCAAAGGTGCCGAGCCACACACGTACAGATCGTCGAGGGTCCCTAGTCTCAGCTGCCCATTTGCCCCCTGGCCTCTGCCTAACTCCCCTGTACTTCTCCATCTTCTTCTTCTTTTTTTTCTCATTCTCTCATTATGATTCTCTAGTGTATATAATTCTACGCTGGATGGGAAAAGGTTGCAGCCAAGACAGCCCATGATTTTGCATACCTGACACGTTTCACCTTCGGGGACGATCAACATTGTGCATGTAGCTTGGTCTTTCTTGATATCATCATCAATGTGGCCTGTGATTACCTGCCACAAAGCCGAAACCATGACATTGTGTTCTTCTTCATGGGTCATCCTTAGTGCTTTCAGTTGGGAGCTGCTGCTGCTTGACAAATTTTCCATCTTTTTGATCTTGAACGAAGGGTTTCACTTTGTTGGGACAGTTATAAAGAACAGACTTAAATCTCCATGGCCACCAGCTACTTGCAGAGTTACGGCTGGCCATTCTCGTTTCAGTAAAAAGAAATGGCAAGAGAAAAGTTTTCATTCAAGATTGCCAAACCAGCCATTTTTTCATTAAAAAGGCATGATAGTGTTCAACTCTCGAAAAGTAGTGCTGAGAACTACTAAGAATTGTGCCTGCATCCAATTCACATAAATATTAAAAAATAAATAATTCAACAATAAAAGCTCACAGATGAAATCTCACCAATACAACAATAGAGACATAACATGAAAAATAATGAAAGAGTTAGATAAGTTCAATTAGGGAGAATTTTAGAAAAAGAAAATAATCAAGTTTTTTTTTTTTTGAATATAACAAAGATTAATCCGAGAATCAAGAAATTTTCTGTTTTCTTTTATTTAATTTTTCGTGCATATTAGAATATGAATAAATAAAAATAGAGTTTATCAGATATTCCAATTGTTTGTCTCAAAAGTCACACGTCCAACAAAAAATAAATTGTCAGAAATTTGTAATATGAAAAAATGAATTGAAATATGGAATAAAATATATTGAAAAATACACATTTAAATATATTGAAAACAGAGGCATATCCGGATGAGAAGGATCAGATTCGTCAGCACATGAACTTGTGAGCATCATCAGACTGATAGCAGACTCGGCGTCAGACCCTCGATTTCAGACTCTGGATTAGATTTAAAAAAAATTAAACTATTCAATTAATTCGTCCGGTTCAGGTTTTTTAGTTTAAAAAATTTATATATTAAAAAAAATTAAAAAAATATATATTAATGAGTTTTTTTTAAAAAAATTAAATAATTTTTTTATATTCCATAAATAATTTTCCATAAATTATATTCCATAAATAATTTTCCATAAATAAATTTTTTTTTAATTCGATGATATATATATATATATTTTTTTAATTCGATTATATGTGAGGGCGAGTAAATATTGTTTTTTTATATTCCATAAATAATTTTCCATAAATTATATTCCATAAATAATTTTCCTAAAATAATTTTTTTTATTCGATGATATATATATATATATATATATATATATATATATTTAAATTCGATGATATATATATACTTTCCATAAAAAATATATATATATATTTGACGAGTGAGATAGAAAGTAGGGTTTCTGTTTACTATAAGTTGCATGCATAATTCAATTTGGCATAAATGTAATTTAACATGTGGTGCATGAAAGTGCTTCTGTAATATAACGGAATATAATAAAAAATTAAAACAATTGAAATAAAACTAATAAAATTGACAAAATACAAATATAAATATAAAATAATATAATTAAAATTAAAATAATTTTTTTTAATTGATGCTTTGTGAGGGCACATAAAAAAGTATATATATATTTTTACTATAAGTTGCATGCATAATTCAATTTGGCACAAGTGTAATTTAACATGCGGTGAATGAAAGTGCTTCTGTCATTTACTGGAAATAGTGCCCTTTACAAGTTTTTTATTACATTTAAGTTTTTTTTTTACCCGGGAATATGTATTTGGGTCCGGAACCGGACCCGGGGTAACAAAATCTCTTCCGGACCGGGTGGACCCGGGTCCGGAAAAAATAAATTTAAAATTTAAAATTTTAATTTTTTTTAATTTTAATTGTATTATTTTATATTTATATTTGTATTAATTTGGATGATTCCGAGTCCGGACACGGGATCACGCGGGCGCATATCCTCAAATTAAAAAAATATATTAGAGTTCTGCGAGGGCGCAGAAATTTAAAATATTTTTTTTATTTATTTTTTAAAATTAAGACCCGGGTGATTCCGGGTCTGAAAAAAATAAATTTAATAAATTAGATTATAATAAAAAAATATAAAATATTATGTGTATATATAAATAGAATATGATAAAATAAAAAATTAAAAGAATTGAAATAAAACTAATAAAATTGACAAAATACAAATATAAATATAAAATAATACAATTAAAATTAAAAAGAAAAAGAAATCCAGGTAACCTGATCCGGACCGGGTCTACCCGGGTCCGGAAAAAATAAATAAATAAAATCTAATAAATCTAATAAATTAGATTATAATAAAAAAATATAAAATATTATGTGTATATATAAATATAATTGAATGTAATAAAAAATTAAAAGAATTGAAATAAAACTAATAAAAAAATATATTAGTAAGTTTTGCGCCCTTGCAAAACCTCAAATTAAAAAAAAATTAAAAAAAGTTAAAAAACAAATATATTAATGAGTTTTGCCCCGTGCAAAACTTCAAATTAAAAAAAAAAATTAAAAAAATATTTTATATTTATATTGTATTATTTTATATTATATTTGTATTAATTTGGATGATTCCGAGTCCGGACACGGGATCGGGGATCACGCGGGCGCATATCCTCAAATTAAAAAAAATATATTAGAGTTCTGCGAGGGCGCAGAAATTTAAAATATTTTTTTTATTTATTTTTTAAAATTAAGACCCGGGTGATTCCGGGTCTGAAAAAAATAAATTTAATAAATTAAATTCTAATAAAAAAATATAAAATATTATGTGTATATATAAATAGAATATGATAAAATAAAAAATTAAAAGAATTGAAATAAAACTAATAAAATTGACAAAATACAAATATAAATATAAAATAATACAATTAAAATTAAAAAGAAAAAGAAATCCAGGTAACCTGATCCGGACCGGGTCTACCCGGGTCCGGAAAAAATAAATAAATAAAATCTAATAAATCTAATAAATTAGATTATAATAAAAAAATATAAAATATTATGTGTATATATAAATATAATTGAATGTAATAAAAAATTAAAAGAATTGAAATAAAACTAATAAAAAAATATATTAGTAAGTTTTGCGCCCTTGCAAAACCTCAAATTAAAAAAATTAAAAAAAGTTAAAAAACAAATATATTAATGAGTTTTGCCCCGTGCAAAACTTCAAATAAAAAAAAAAATTAAAAAAATATTTTATATTTATATTTGTATTATTTTATATTTATATCACAGCAAACTAAAAAATATATATTAGTTCTTCGCCCTCGCATACCAAATTAAAAAAAAAAGTCAACTAAAAAATATATATGTTTCCACCACCACATTACGAATCCTATAAATATATACATTTTCTAATATAGATGAGAATATTTTTATAATACATAAGTAGTGTTAATTAAATAAAAAATGAATAAAAAAAAAATGGGCAGTGGAGTAAGTAGGTAAAATGTGTGGTTTTAGTTTAAAAATAAAAAAAGTATGGTCATAAGATCATTTCTAAGTTTTGATATTTTCTAAGCAAAAAACATTATGTTTTTGGCTTTCATCTTTTGGCGCAGCAAAGACTACCATGAGCTACCAATCATATGCGTCCAGCCTATCATCACCGATAGCCAACGGTCCGAACACCGCAAAGCTATTCGTCTAGTCTTCTCCAAGCGTAGCCTAAGCAGTAGAGGAGAGGGATCACCCAGTAACATTATGGCAAGGGGTGAAAGCCCGATGAAAGGCTCAAGCTGACTACTAATAGAGGAAACGAAAGAACACTTTAATAGATGCTTTGATTCTAGTGTTGTTTGTAGCTAGTTTTTGTTGTTTGTTATTGATGATCGGTTATAAATGTTCTTGCCTTTCCAAAAAAAAAAAAATAGTGTTGTATATTAGCTTATTACAAATCTTTATTCTTGGCTGCGAAATTATTGGTTTGTCTAAACGATCATTGAACTTGGTAGCACCTTTGACTCGTGTAAATATGTATTCGTAGAAAATCTCGAATTTTGATCAAAATTATAGATTCTATTTAGTATGAGATCCGTGATGATTTTTCTGCTTGAATAAAAAAATCGAGTTTGAATTAAAAATAATTTTTATCCCGAATCACGATAATTTTATCTAAAAAAAATTTTGTATGATTTTTCATTCGATTCAAAATAGTCGGGGATTTCGTACAATTTTTTCTCATGAATTCATAATCGAAATGAGACCAAGATTTTGGTGTGTGCATTCTAACCCTACTTGTCTATTAGGGTTGGTTCTCGTAGAACCAATCCGGATCATATTTATGTCTAGTTCATGATTACGAATAATTCATTTTTTCATAATATTCGTATTACATATCTTGAAACTATAAATAAGTCATTTTCATAGGCAAGTCTTTTTGTCGTTCAGGACAAAAGGGAGTATAACTATCAGTAAGAATATCATTTCTCTATTTTATATATTTACTTTTCTTCTGCTTCGATTGAGATTATTATTATTAGCCAAGTGCTCACTGTTATTAGCCAATACAAAAGCACATAATAACAGCAGTCGGTTAAAAAGATTTTTATTTTATAATCTGCAGAAGCTGGTCTCATATATAACAGATGGAGAAACATAAGCATATAAAATGCATAGAAACATACAAGTGGTAACTTCCAAGTACTAACTAATTGATGAGGCTATGTTGGAGTATCTGCAATATTAATTCCATCATTCACGTCCGGCATGGCATGTTGAACTACTATTTCATGAAGTTGCACTTCAGCTGGAGCAGCAGATGTTGGTAGTAGTTGTTGTTGTTGTTGCTGGAAAGTGGAACACAAATCAAGAGGAGGGATTGATCTGAGTGTGCGAAGGAGGCAGCGAAAGAAGCATATGAGGATATTAAATAACACACCATGCAAAGGAGAAGTGATAATGACAATGAGATAGACAAGCCAGAAGAGCGATTGCGGGAAAATAACAGAAGCTAACATGCAGATAGCAACCGGGGCTGAGAAATATCCGGGCTCCAACAGTATTTCTTGAACGTTGATATGGAGCTTGATTGAGGTAAATAGGATCATCATCATCATCAAGGTGGTGGTGGTGATGAGAATGAGAATGGGATATGGTTGATGATGATGATTGAGAATGATGTCGGCCAAGTCATGATCGTAGTTTAAGAATGATCGAAAGAGGTTGATCAGAATTGGGAGGACAAATCTCAATTCTACATAGCACTCCATCGATCAGAGTTTGCTTTGTCGATTTGGTGCAGGGCTTGTAATAACCACGGATGAGCTATATTTATAGAAAAAGATAAACATCTAACAGATCAAGAAAAAGCAATATGATGATGAAGAAAGTTTAGTGGGGGTTTCTATATTTGACGAGGGAGATAGAAAGTAGGGTTTTTGTTTACTATAAGTTGCATGCATAATTCAATTTGGCAGAAGTGTATTTAACATGTGGTGCATGAAAGTGCTTCTGTCATTTACTGAAAATAGTGCCCTTTACAAGTTTGTTATTACATTTAAGCTTTTTTTTTTTTTTTTTTAATTACAGAAGTCATCAAAGCATTTTGGTTTTTATACAATTTTAATCATCAAAGCATTTAGCTTTTTATACAATTTTAATGAAGGACGGACTGGTCTCTTGAATTGCACTGTTAGCATAGCAAATCATAAATGCCCAGTCACAAGTTCGTTGAGACTTTTGTATGGTAAAAACAGGCTTGCATTTCCAATAGCCATAGCAAAAACACTACTAATTTGACTGCAAGGACACTGAATTAAAGGGAAAATTCAGTGTAGCATTTCGTTACGATTGCTTGCATTTCCAATTAAAGGGAAAATTCAGGCTTGCATTTCCAATAGCCATAGTAAAAATAGGCTTCCATTTCCTTTTTGTGGGTTTGAGGGTTTATGGCAAATATTTAAACATTTAATTTTGTTTAATTACATTCAGCGGGGTTTTACTACAAATCATCACTAGATGGGCACCATGGGGTCATGTACATAGGATAACTCCCCAAATCCCTTGAAAAGGAAGTAAATTCCTGCACCTCAGCGAACGCGTTCTGTGCCCTCGTCTATAACAAAGGCTGTGACATTATACGGTAAATAATAATAATAATAATAATAATAATAATTATTATTATTATTATTATTATTATTATAATTATTATTATTATAATAATTATTATTATTATTATTATATTATTATTATTATTATTATTATTATTATTATTATTATAGGCCACATCCATGCACAACTATTCAAAGTAGCTAGTCCATCTTCATACAGACGAATGCTTGTTGAAGTTATATATTTTCGTGTATATGAGTACTTTGTACACAGAAGACACTGCATTGCTTGTTAGCTTGTTCATAAATTTTTTTTTTCCTTTTTTGATGAGAGAGAAAGCAAAATAGTATATAATTTTTTTTCTCATATTTTTCTTAAATACACAACAGATATGTATAGGCATTGTAGATTGTACATGCCCAAATGAGTTTAACTAATTGTTTGGGATAAAAAGAGCACTTAATGACATGTGTTTGGGTGTTGGAAAATGAAAGAAACAAGTTTAGAGTGAAAGGAACTGGGATGGGGAAGTTGCAATGTCAGTCCGGCATATTGTCGCAAACCAGTTCATTTTGGATTTTTTTTTTAAAAAAATCCGGACCCGGGTCATTAAAATTAAGACCCAGGTGATTCCGGGTCCGGACACGGGATCACGCGGGTCCAGACCGGGTGGACCCGGGTCAGGAAAAAAAATTAAAAAATAAATATAATAAATTAGATTATAATAAAAAAAATATAAAATATTAAAAAATCCGGTCCGGATCCGTTACCCGGATTTCTTTTTCTTTTTAATTTTTTTTAATTTTAATTTTATTCTTTTATATTTATATTTATATTTGTATTTGTATTTGTATTTTTATTATTTTATATTTATATCAGCAAACTAAAAAATATATATTAATTAGTGCTGGCATATCGTTAAATTAAAAAATAAATAAAAAATTATATTCAAGTTGTGCGCCCTCGCATAGCAAGCATATCGTTAAATTAAAAAAAAAAATAAAAAATTATATTTCACGTTATGCGCCCTCGCATA
>SKCR01008736.1:0-23767 GCA_019454045.1 Zanthoxylum bungeanum | reverse complement strand
TCGTCTCTCTGTCTCTTCTTGGTGCCTTTTTCTACGCAGAGGGTTTCTCGTGAGAAAGTGGCAAAACAGCTGCGGGCTTTTTTTGGCTTCCGCATACGATTCCGATCCCTTCCCGTGTGGGGAACTTAATTTCAAGTAATGACAGGACATTGCGGCTTGGTTTTCATCATGAAGGGGCGGCCGACAATGACTTGATAACTGCTCATGCAGTCTACCACGGTGAAGTTTATCATGAACGTTCGGGTTTTGGGGGCAGCCCCGATCGTCATTGCTAACTGAATTTTTCCCAGGGGGATGACCGTCGAACCCCCGAATCCGTACAGGGGGGTGCTGTCTTTGGTTAGGGCTGTGCATTCTACCCCTAGTCCTCCAAAGTCTCTTTGGAAATTATGTCTACTGCGCTCCCCGGATCCACCAGGATTCGGTCCACTTCTGTGCCGCCGATCGTTGCTTTGATTATCAGTGCGTCATCGTGGGGGAAACTTACCCCCTGAGCGTCTTCATCGTGAACATAATGGGTGTTGACCGATTTCCTTGGGGGTTTGGGATTTTTTCTGTTTTCAGCACCTCTGTTCCCCGTGCTCGGCTGTAACTCTTTCTTGACCGGTAGAGTCCCCGGCCAGCGTTGCTCCTCCTGCGATGACGTTTACCCCTCGATTCCTTGCCCTTTGTCTGGCGGCCATGATTTCGTGGTCGATGTAATTGTTCAGGTACCCGTTCCGGGCCAGGTCCTCCATTTGTTCCCGCAGATCCTTGCACTCATCGGTTGTGTGCCCTTTTAGATTGTGGTGTAGGCAGTAGGACCTTTTGTTTTTCCTGTCTGGGGGAAACCTCCTGAGGTCGGGTTCTATTAAGAGGCCTTTCTCCCGTATCTCCATGATGATTTCCCCTGGCGGCTTGCTCAAAGGGATGTATGCCTCCTCTCGAACCACGTGGTTTACCTGAGTTGTGGGCCTCTTTCCTTGATCCTTCTGTGCCATTGGCTTGAATTCTTTGGGTCTTGGATTGAATTTCCGGAATTCTCTCTCTGGTCGCCGGTGGTCTTCCCTCCTTATCACCCTTTCTCTGGTGGTTGTCCCCCTCCGGGATACTTTTTCTTCGCTTTCGAGCAGGACGTACTTCCTGGCTATCTCCAGTGCGGTAGCGTAGTCTGGTGTCTCATGGATTCTCAGGTGGGTCCAGAGTTTCCCGACCCTTAGGGCCCCTTTCAGACTTTCCAGGGCCTCTTGGGATTCGTATCCTCCGACCTCGAGCACGGTGTTGTGGTACCTCTCAATGAAGTTTTTTAGTGTTTCGTCATCTCCCTGTTTATGAGCCTTAGTTCTCCTATTGTCTTTTTAGGGGTGCAGGCTCCTTTGAAGTGTCGGATGAATGATTTCTTAAGCTGGGAGAAGCTCTGGATGCTCCCCGGGGCCAGACTTCTATACCATAGGATGGCAGGTCCACCTAAAGTTAAGGGAAATACTTTGCATACGGCGTCGCCCGTTACCCCCTGTACTTCCATCAGGAGGACAAAATTCTCAATGTGGGATTTTGGGTCGGAGTGGCCTTTGTATGGTGCCACGGTCGGCATGTTAAATCTCTTCGGGAACTGTGCTGTGTTTTTATTTCTTCTGTAAGGGGAGACCCCTCTTCCTCGCCTCGGGTGTCTCCCGCG
This sequence comes from Zanthoxylum bungeanum, assembly GCA_019454045.1. Classification (NCBI taxonomy): domain Eukaryota; kingdom Viridiplantae; phylum Streptophyta; class Magnoliopsida; order Sapindales; family Rutaceae; genus Zanthoxylum; species Zanthoxylum bungeanum. Next base: position 22,110 of record SKCR01008736.1, on the reverse strand, counting down.
CCGATCTTGAGGCTTTCTTCCCATCTGGTCATCTCTTTTTTCAACCAAGATTTTATTTCACGGGCTGTGCCCCCGTGTCGCCTTCTGTGTCCTTCTGTTCTCCTGTCGTTCCGGGCGTGGCGTTCCTTGAGCTCGGAGGTCTCCTGTACGTCTTCGTTGTATTCTCTATTCCTCCTCTCGGAGTTGAAAAAACTGTCGGAGGAGGGGTTGGGTGATTGTTCCTCCTCTTCCCATGTGTCTTCGGATCGTGGCTCTCTTCCTACTACTTCAGATCTTATCCCATAAGGGCCTCTCTTTCTGGGTCCCTCGTCTTCGCTTATATCTACTACTCTTTTTCCTTTTTCCCTCTCTTTCCTCTTCTGGTCGTCCCCGGTTTCAGGTTCCTCGTTGTTTGCTCCTTCCATTCTTTCCAGTCGATCCATCATAGACCTCATGCTATCTTCCATCTTTTTCATCCAGTCCATTGCCGGACCTCCTGATTGGGGATTTCCGTCTTCCGCCATTTGTCTTATCACGTGAACTGCTTTTTGTTGAAGTTCCCCACAGACGGCGCCAACTGTTGACGGTGGATTTTGGTCTCAGGGTAATACGGGAATATCACCTCTGAGGGAACCCTCCTTCAACTGTGAATTTGTTTGGTTATGCGGGAAACCAAAAGCAAACTTAGCGGAAAACAAGAAAATACGCCAATCAGACAAGGTGATTTAACGTGGTTCGGTGGATTTTGAGATCCGACCTACGTCCACGGACAAGAACAGGGTGGTACTTTTTTATTACTCAAATACACCTCTCAGGCCTCTCCTTTGTTCTTACAAATCGGAACTTTATGACTCTAATCTCTCACTCTTGTGATGATTTTCAGATGTCTTTACACATGCTCTCCCCTCCTATTTATAATAACAGAATTAGACTCCTTCTCCTACAAGGCTTCCTAGCTGAGCCAATCTCCTTTTCTTACAAGGTTTCCTCATTTCAAACTACCTTTACTCCTTTTGTCCTATCAAGATACTGATTTCATCAATTTTCCCGTGATAGTAGGATAATGTTGTCTCATTATCCGAAGAATAGGATGTGCTCTTCCTTCCTGAACACGCTTGCTTGCTATCTGGTCGGTGTGCATGAGGTCGGCCATGGCGATCCTTTTATGCTGAGAATGTCCTTGCCGACCTCTATATGATGCTCGGTCAACTGAACCAAAGTGGTCGGTCCCTTCATAATTAGGTCGGTCTCTTCATGATGTGGTCGGTATTCTTCATGATGTGGTCGGTATTCTTCATGATGTGGTCGGTATTCTTCATGATGTCAACCAGGGAGAGAAATTTACCCTTTCGTCCTTGTCGTGCTGTCTTAATGCCGTAGTGCCTGAAAACACCATCAACATCTGTCCCCAGTTTCGGTTCCAACGAGTATGCGAGTTGGTGCCGGGAACTATATGAAGAGGGTGTGCTGATTGTTCTTGCTGGTAGTCGTCCCAGAATGCAAAAAGAATCTTCTTGCAGTTTCGTTCATTTTTCCTCGAGACGCACAACTATCATTGTCTTCTTAAATGCCCCATCAAATCAGCTTCTAGGGTTTCTTCTAACTTTCGACATGTCAAAACTCCGCTGGGTTCCCGCCAAACCGACGGTGATGTGCATCCCAGTCATGACTATAAGAGAACGAGGGTTTCACTGTTTCCTTTTTCGGCAATTTCTCCTTTTTCTTTGTGATCCACTTAACTCCGTGCTCTTGAAGCTCAAGCCGCGGCTCTTCATCCTTCTTTGTTGTGGCACCTAAGGAACGAGCATCACCGCAGCGTGTAACCTCCATTTCGAAAGAACAAGTAAGTCTTCTGAGTGATCTGCCTTTTTGTTGTGTTGTGATTCATCTGCTTATTTTGCTTAGGGAGAGACTTGTGGTTCTGTTGGGTCTTGTTTTAGGGCACTTCTTTAGAGACTTCATATCTAGTTAGCACGGGCATCGTGGGTAGCTTCTCGTAGACTGATTATTCCCCCTTCCTCTGTTTTTCTGGGTGTCAGGGATGTCTGACAGTAATTCTTCCTCCGAAAGGCCTGTCAAAATCTCAACTCTCCCCTGCTGAAAAGCTCTCCTCGGGCTCAGGGGCGCCTAGTGTAGAAGATCTCGATACTACCCCCACTCCTTCTGAGATTGAAAATGACTCTACCATCAGAGAGTTCCTCGGAAGGACCCAGAGCCTGGAGAACTTGGGTCGTCGGCTTTGGATATGAACCGTCCTTCTAAGATAACCGAGGATGATCTGGCATTATTGCGGCAACGATATAGCATCCCAATAGACATTGCTCTTGAAGTTCCTGGCCTAATGGATCGTGCCAGTCAGCCTGACGAGGGCTCGGTGGCACTTCTTCCTATTTTCTTCGAGTGTGGGCTACGTTTGCCGTTTCAACCTTATTTTGCTTGGATATTGGCCGAAATGGAGATCGTCCCCTGTCAAGATACTGATTTCATCAATTTTCCCGTGATAGTAGGTGTTGATGGTGTTTTCAGGCACTACGGCATTTAAGACAGCACGACAAGGATGAAAGGGTAAATTTCTCTCCCTGGTTGACATACTGAAGAGAATACCGACCACATCATGAAGAATACCGACCACATCATGAAGAATACCGACCACATCATGAAGAGACCGACCTCATTATGAAGGGACCGACCACTTTGGTTCAGTTGACCGAGCATTATAGAGGTCGGCAAGGACATTCTCAGCATAAAAGGATCGCCATGGCCGACCTCATGCACACCGACCAGATAGCAAGGCGTGTTCAGGAAGGAAGAGCATCCTATTCTTCGGATAATGAGACAACATTATCCTACTATCACGGGAAAATTGATGAAATCAGTATCTTGATAGGACAAAAGGAGTAAAGGTAGTTTGAAATGAGGAAACCTTGTAAGAAAAGGAGATTGGCTCAGCTAGGAAGCCTTGTAGGAGAAGGAGTCTAAATTCTGTTATTATAAATAGGAGGGGAGAGCATGTGTAAAAGACATCTGAAAATCATCACAAGAGTGAGAGATTAGAGTCATAAAGTTCCGATTTGTAAGAACAAATGAGAGGCCTGAGAGGTGTATTTGAGTAATAAAAAGAGTACCACCCTGTTCTTGTCCGTGGACGTAGGTCGGATCTCAAAATCCACCGAACCACGTTAAATCACCTTGTCTGATTGGCGTATTTCCTTGTTTTCCGCTAAGTTTGCTTTTGGTTCCGCATAACCAAACAAATTCACAGTTGAAGGAGGGTTCCCTCAGAGGTGATATTCCCGTATTACCCTGAGACCAAAATCCACCGTCAACAGTTGGCGCCGTCTGTGGGGAACTTCAACAAAAAGCAGTTCACGTGATAAGACAAATGGCGGAAGACGGAAATCCCCAATCAGGAGGTCCGGCAATGGACTGGATGAAAAAGATGGAAGATAGCATGAGGTCTATGATGGATCGACTGGAAAGAATGGAAGGAGCAAACAATGAGGAACCTGAAACCGGGGACGACAAGAAGAGGAAAGAGAGGGAAAAAGGAAAAAGAGTAGTAGATATAAGCGAAGACGAGGGACCCAGAAAGAGAGGCCCTTATGGGATAAGATCTGAGTAGTAGGAAGAGAGCCACGATCCGAAGACACATGGGAAGATGAGGAACAATCACCCAACCCCTCCTCCGACAGTTTTTTCAACTCCGAGAGGAGGAATAGAGAATACAACGAAGACGTACAGGAGACCTCCGAGCTCAAGGAACGCCACGCCCGGAACGACAGGAGAACAGAAGGACACAGAAGGCGACACGGGGGCACAACCCGTGAAATAAAATCTTGGTTGAAAAAAGAGATGACCAGATGGGAAGAAAGCCTCAAGAGCGGCGGGGGAGACACCCGAGGCGAGGAAGAGGGGTCTCCTCTTACAGAAGAAATAAAAACAGCACAGTTCCCGAAGAGATTTAACATGCCGACCGTGGCACCATACAAAGGCCACTCCGACCCAAAATCCCACATTGAGAATTTTGTTCTCCTGATGGAAGTACATGGGGTAACGGGCGACGCCGTATGCAAAGTATTTCCCTTAACTTTAGGTGGACCTGTCATCCTATGGTATAGAAGTCTGGCCCCGGGGAGCATCCAGAGCTTCTCCCAGCTTAAGAAATCATTCATCCGACACTTCAAAGGAGCCTGCACCCCTAAAAAGACAATAGGAGAACTAAGGCTCATAAAACAGGGAGATGACGAAACACTAAAAAACTTCATTGAGAGGTACCACAACACCGTGCTCGAGGTCGGAGGATACGAATCCCAAGAGGCCCTGGAAAGTCTGAAAGGGGCCCTAAGGGTCGGGAAACTCTGGACCCACCTGAGAATCCATGAGACACCAGACTACGCTACCGCACTGGAGATAGCCAGGAAGTACGTCCTGCTCGAAAGCGAAGAAAAAGTATCCCGGAGGGGGACAACCACCAGAGAAAGGGTGATAAGGAGGGAAGACCACCGGCGACCAGAGAGAGAATTCCGGAAATTCAATCCAAGACCCAAAGAATTCAAGCCAATGGCATAGAAGGATCAAGGAAAGAGGCCCACAACTCAGGTAAACCACGTGGTTCGAGAGGAGGCATACATCCCTTTGAGCAAGCCGCCAGGGGAAATCATCATGGAGATACGGGAGAAAGGCCTCTTAATAGAACCCGACCTCAGGAGGTTTCCCCCAGACAGGAAAAACAAAAGGTCCTACTGCCTACACCACAATCTAAAAGGGCACACAACCGATGAGTGCAAGGATCTGCGGGAACAAATGGAGGACCTGGCTCGGAACGGTTACCTGAACAATTACATCGACCACGAAATCATGGCCGCCAGACAAAGGGCAAGGAATCGAGGGGTAAACGTCATCGCAGGAGGAGCAACGCTGGCCGGGGACTCTAACCGGTCAAGAAAGAGTTACAGCCGAGCACGGGGAACAGAGGTGCTGAAAATAGAAAAAATCCCAAACCCCCAAGGAAATCGGTCAACACCCATTATGTTCACTGATGAAGACGCTCAGGGGGTAAGTTTTCCCCCACGATGACGCCTGATAATCAAAGCAACGATCGGCGGCACAGAAGTGGACCGAATCCTGGTAGATCCGGGGAGCGCAGTAGACATAATTTCCAAAGAGACATTGGAGGATCTAGGGGTAGAATGCACAGCCCTACCAAAGACAAGACACCCCCTGTACGGATTCGGGGGTTCGACGGTCATCCCCCTGGGAAAAATTCAGTTAGCAATGACGACGATCGGGGCTGCCCCCAAAACCCGAACGTTCATGATAAACTTCACCGTGGTAGACTGCATGAGCAGTTATCAAGTCATTGTCGGCCGCCCTTCATGATGAAAACCAAGGCCGCAATGTCCTGTCATTACTTGAAATTAAAGTTCCCCACACGGGAAGGGATCGGAATCGTATGCGGAAGCCAAAAAAAGCCCGCAGCTGTTTTGCCGCTTTCTCACGAGAAACCCTCTGCGTAGAAAAAGGCACCAAGAAGAGACAGAGAGACGAGGATGACAGAATACAAGGAAAGACCCTGCTCCTCGGCCCGATAAAACTGCACGGCTCGGATCAGCCGAAGAGTTGGAAGAAGTAAAACTGTTCGGGCCAGAGAAGAACATAAAAATAGGAGGAAGTCTAGACAAGGCCCTAAGAAAAGACTTGTGGAATGTCTACAGGAGTACCCCGACGTTTTTGCATGGGGACACAATGACATGCCCGGGATCGACCCTAAATTCATAAGCCATCGCTTAGCAGTGAACCCATTACATAAGCCAGTAAAACAGAAGAGGAGAATATTCAACCAGGAGCGGTGCGGAGCAATAGCAACCGAGGTGGAAAAGTTGCTGAAAGCCGGTTTCATCCGGGAAGTAAAATACCCAGAATGGGTGTCCAACGTGGTACTGGTGAAAAAGTCTAACGGAAAGTGGAGAATGTGCGTAGATTTCACCGACCTCAACAAAGCATGTCCAAAAGACAGCTTTCCCCTCCCAAATATAGACCAACTGGTAGATACAACAGCCTGCCAAGGGCTGCTAAGCTTCATGGACGCCTTCTCAGGATACAATCAAGTCAGGATGCACCCTGCGGATGAGGAGAAGACCACCTTTATTACTGATCAAGGGCTATACTGCTATAAAGTAATGCCTTTCGGATTGAAAAATATAGGGGCGACTTTCCAGAGACTAGTGAACAAAGTCTTCAAACCGCTCATCGGCACGACCATGCTGGTATATGTCGACGACATGATAACAATGTCCGAGGAACCAAGAGGCCATGTAGCCGACCTGAAGAAAACTTTCGAACTCCTGAGGAAACACAGTTTAAAGCTCAATCCAGAGAAGTGTGCATTCGGGGTAGCCTCGGGAAATTCCTGGGCTACATGGTAAGTTCACGAGGCATTGAAGCAAACCCGCAAAAGATACAGGCCGTGCTAGACCTGAAGTCTCCCCGACAGTTAAGGAAGTGCAAAGCCTTACAGGAAGAATCGCCGCACTCAACCGGTTCATCTCACGAGCAACGACAAGTGCCATCATTTCTTCAAAGTCATCAAAAAAGCTCAAAAAGGGGTTGACTGGACACCCGAGTGCGAAGAAGCCTTCCAGCACCTAAAACAATACCTGGCACAGCCCACTCTCCTAGCCAAACCCCTCCCAGGGGAGACGCTGTATCTATACCTGGCCGTCTCAAAACACGCAGTAAGCTCGGCACTGGTACAAGAGACCGACCACGTCCAGAAACCAGTCTACTACGTCAGTAAGCCCTGCTGGACGCAGAAACTCGATACCCCATACACGACTCGTCGCCCTATCCCTGATCACCACAGCTCGGAGTTACGACCCTACTTTCAAGCCCATCCATCAAAGTACACGGATTTTCCAGACAAATTTTGCAAAACTCAGACCCCTAGAGAACGGAACAGCAAATGAAATCGCACCAGAGGCAGGAGGCTGATGAAGTGGTCATGGAAATAAGCGAGCAGACATCTCCTACCTCCCAAGAACAGCAATAAAAGGGCAGGCCTTAGCAGACTTCATAGCAGAGCTCACAGAACCGCAGGTCTTAGCCGTAGAAGAAGACATGTGGGAAATGTCTGTAGACGGGTCCGCAAGCTCGCATGGCTACGGAGCAGGGGTAGCGCACTAAAAAGTGAAAGGGAGAAAAATACTGCTTGCCCTCAAATTCGCCTTCAAAACTACAAACAATGAAGCATAGTACGAGGCGATACTGGCCGGACTAAGGCTGTGTACGGTAGTAGGAGTCTGCAATGTAGTGATCAGGAGTGATTCTCAGCTAGCAATACAACAGCTGAAAGGAGACTTTCAAGCCAGAGAACCAGCCATGGTAGCTTACCTAGCCGAAGTAAAAAAATGGGTGGAGAAAGTGGGAAGCGTACTCTTCAAACAGGTCGTACGAGAAGACAACAGCGAAGCAGATTCCCTGGCCAGGCTTGCCTCTTCGATGAAGACAGAAAACCCCAGGGTAATCCCTCTTATATACCTCCAAGAAAGAAGCATAGGGGAGACAGAGGTGGATGTACTAGAAGAAGAAGACAAAGATTCATGGATGCAACCGATCAGAAGGTACCTGGAAACAGGAGAAACCCCTAAAGATAAAAAGGAGGCCAGGAAACTGAAGTTCAAGAGTACCAAGTTTTCCCTAATTAGGGGAGTACTCTACCGGAGAGGATACACCGTACCCCTCCTAAGATGCTTAGCACCAGAAAAAGCAGACTACGTGCTCAGGGAGATTCACGCAGGCATCTGCGGAAGCCACACCGGGGGAAGATCCATCGCCTTCAAAGCCTTGAGGCAGGGATTTTACTGGCCAACCATGCACGAGGATGGCGTGAAGATAGCGCGGAAATGCGAGGGATGCCAAAAGAATGCCAACCTCCACCATCAGCCGGCAGAACAGCTGACCACCATATCCAGCCCCTGGCCCTTCGCACAGTGGGGGCTAGACATTATAGGGCCGATGCCGAAAGGACGAGGTCAGGCGAAATATGCAATCGTGGCCATAGACTACTTTACCAAATGGGTAGAAGTAGAACCGTTGTCCACCATCTCGGAAAAGAAAGCCACGGAGTTCCTGAAGAGAAACATAATTTGCCGGTTCGGAATCCCCCAGGCAATCATCACCGACAACGGAAAGCAATTTGACAGCAGGGGATTCAGAAAACTTTGTGAAGACTTCCAGATAACCTTAAAATTCGCCTCGCCGGCCCTTCCCAAGTCGAACGGGCAGGTTGAAGCCACCAATAAAACCATCAAGTCAAACCTGAAAGCTCGGCTCGGATCAAGCAAAAACCTATGGGTCGAGGAGCTACCAGAGGTATTATGGGCACACCGAACGACCTTCAAGGACTCAACAGGAGAGACACCCTTCTCCCTATCATACAGATGTGAGGCCGTCATCCCGGCAGAGATCGGAATATCAACCCACCGGGTCCGTCACTTTGAAAACGAACGGAATGAAGAACTTATCAAAAATCACCTCGACCTGATCGAAGAAAGAAGAGAGCAGTCAGCAGTAAGAGCAGCCATCTACCAACAGAGAATGGCCCGATTCTACAATAAGAGAGTTCAGACCCGCTCCTTCCTGCCAGGCGATCTAGTGCTAAGAAAAGTGACTCTGAACACCCGACGACCTGAAGAGGGTTCGTTAGGTGCCAAGTGGGAGAGACCTTACAAGATCACTGAGATAGTAAGACCAGGGGCCTACATACTGGGGCGTCTGGACGGCAAGAGATTGAATAAACCATGGAACGCCGAGATGTTAAGAAAGTACTTCCCATGAAGATCAACTTTCATTCCTTCTATTTTTCTTTTTTGCAGAAGCCGGATAAAACACCGAACCAGAACAACTGTTGTAAAAAGGGCGGTCCGCCCCCAAACATGAATAAAAATTCCTTTTTGACGAAATCCTTTAAATTCGAAAAAACGACGGATCGGGGCTGGATTTCGTTCCGCTGAGGCCGTCTGTTTACTTAGCTCGGGGTCGGGTTACGTCCCACCGAGTCGGTGTCTTTGGACTGGGGACGTAACATTCCCTCAGGGCCAAGTGATTCTAACAGCTCGGGGTCGGACGATGTCCCACCGAGTCTGTCTTTGGACTGGGGACGTAACATTCCCCCAGGGCCAAGCGATTCTAACAGCTCGGGGTCGGGCGATGTCCCACCGAGTCTGTCTTTGGACTGGGGACGTAACATTCCCCCAGGGCCAAGTGATTCTAACAGCTCGGGGTCGGGCGATGTCCCACCGAGTCTGTCTTTGGACTGGGGACGTAACATTCCCCCAGGGCCAAGCGATTCTAACAGCTCGGGGTCGGGCGATGTCCCACCGAGTCTGTCTGTGGACTGGGGACGTAACATTCCCCCAGGGCCAAGTGATTCTAACAGCTCGGGGTCGGGCGATGTCCCACCGAGTCTGTCTTTGGACTGGGGACGTAACATTCCCCCAGGGCCAAGCGATTCTAACAGCTCGGGGTCGGGCGGATGTCCCACCGAGTCTGTCTGTGGACTGGGGACGTAACATTCCCCCAGGGCCAAGTGATTCTAACAGCTCGGGGTCGGGCGATGTCCCACCGAGTCTGTCTTTGGACTGAGGACGTAACATTCCCCCAGGGCCAAGTGATTCTAACAGCTCGGGGTCGGGCGATGTCCCACCGAGTCTGTCTTTGGACTGGGACGTAACATTCCCCCAGGGCCAAGAGATTCAAACAGCTCGGGGTCGGGCGATGTCCCACCGAGTCTGTCTTTGGACTGGGACGTAACATTCCCCCAGGGCCAAGCGATTCAAACATCTCGGGGTCGGGCGATGTCCCACCGAGTCTGTCTGTGGACTGGGGACGTAACATTCCCCCAGGGCCAAGTGATTCTAACAGCTCGGGGTCGGGCGATGTCCCACCGAGTCTGTCTTTGGACTGGGGACGTAACATTCCCCCAGGGCCAAGTGATTCAAACAGCCCGGGGTCGGGTTACGTCCCACCGAGTCAGCCACTTCGGTCTGGGGAAGTAACATTCCCCCAGAACCCAAGTATCTCGCTCAGCTCGGGGTCGAGATACGCCCCACCAAGTCAGCTCTCCGGACCGGGGACATAACATTCCCCCGGGTCCAAATGCCTCACTCTTCACAGGGTCAATCCAGACCCCTCTAACTCGTGCTGACCCCTGATGGGCCTTAAAATTGCAATGATGGCAAGAAGCATAAAAGGAGAAGAAAAAGAAGAAAGAATAAACAGACATAAATGTATATAAATACAAGTTGTAATATTATTACAAGAAAAAGTTAAAATGTACATAGGGCCCCGGTAGGGTTACCCTTTCTCATTCATCCTGCGCAGGGGCAGGAACTTCTTCTTCAGTTGGCTCACATGGCGGAAGGAGCGGCTCGGCATCGGGAGGAGGAGCTGCGACTTCGGCATCAGGAGGAGGAGCTGCGACTTCGGCATCAGGAGGAGGGATCTCAAGGCAGTCCTCGTCCACGGCAGGAACCTCCGACCCTTCTTCAGGAGGAACCTCAGGAGCCGGAACGACCGAGATGGGGGCGGGATCCATCACCTCCTCAGGTGGGGGAGGGATCCACTTTTGAAACTCTTCCTCGGAAATGTCCCCCTTACAGTAACTGATGGCCGCGTAGATAGGGTCCATATTCAGGCTCGGCAGCACCATCGGTATCATCTCGGCACAGTCACCAACTCCCTCGAACTCGAGACGGATGGCCTCCTTCTCGGCCTCGAGATCAGCCTCCCTCTTTTCAGCTCGCTCTCTCTCTCCTCGAGATCAATCTCCCTCTCCTCAAGCTCGGTTTTCTTCCTCTCAAGACTGTCTCGGACACGAGCAACCTCCTCATCTTTACTCTTCAACTTGGCCTCAGCACTGGCTACCTTCCCCTCAGAACCCCAATTTCAGATTGGGCAGCCTTCAGATCCTCCCGGGCACTATCAGCAAGTTTCCTTTCCAGCACAGCAGCTGACTTGAGGGCTTTATTCGCTTTGAAGCTCTCGACAGCGGCCGCCTCATGATTCTTGATCACCTCCTCCCGGTCAGCCAACTTTGCCTCCACTTCAGAGAGACGACTTTGAAGCCTCTGGGCCTGACCGCCCTCGGACAGCAGAGTCAGAAGAAGACCCTTGTTCTTGGCCATAAGGTAGTTGGCCTGCACACAAAAAGGGAGGAAGGAGTCAAATACCAGAAAAGAGAGAACCAAGATCCAAAAAAACCCGAGAAGAGGAGTAAAAATACCTTCGCCATCTGAGAACTCATCTCAGCCACAACACCCTCGGGAGATACATCCTCGTACCTCGAGACCTCCCCCGGGGGAATCACCTCGGCCAATTCATTAAAAGCCGGCACTAAGTGAGAGGTAGCCTCCCGGATGCTTTCTCCCAAGTCATCCACCCCGAGGACCACAGGGCCCTTCCGTTTCCTGGAGGAACTTTCAGAGGACTTCTTCCCCCTACGAATGTCCTTCCTCTTGACTGGAGCAGCTCCCTCGTCTTCTCCCTCCTGAGCCAACTCGGTCTCCTCGGTCCCGAACTGACGCCTCCTCTTCCTAAGAGGTTTCGGCGGACTGGCAAGGTGAGCAGATCCTGATGATTGCACGCCAGAAGGTGAGGACAGCCCCCGAACACTTGTTTGGACTTGTCCAGGAGATATATTCTCAGCAAGATCGGTCCGTGCCTGAGAAGTTTCAGCATGGACGGCCCTTCTCACGGTACCGGCCAACTTTTCAAGGAACTTAGGCCTCTTCGACATGCCTACAAAAAAAAAAAGCAGCAAAAGCAAAAAAGAGAAATCAAGACCAGAGCATATAAACAGAAGAAGAAAAAGGAAGAGAGACATCTAAATAAACGAGCAAAGAAGACAAAACAAACAACAGGCATCTACCTATCCGACCCGAGACATCCGTGGGGACAGCCCGAATAAGGCCAGACTCAATAAAAGCCGCGTCATTTACCAGCTCCCTCCAGTGGGCGGCATACCGACGAGCCCAATATACTCGCCGCCGGACACGGCGGAAACTTGGGAGCATCCCTCCAACAGGCTAAAAAAGAACACGATAAGGAGGTAAGAACCCCAAACAGAAAGAAAGGGGGAAGAAAGAAGCTAAAGGACAATCTCCTAACCTCCCGCCCTGAAGATATCCGGTACTAAGGTCTCCCCTTCATCCGACCTCAAGGTCCGCCCCCAATCCCCAGTGGCCCAGAACCAGAGATCTTTGAAGTTCTTATTCGAATCAGGGAGTTTCTTAACGACATTGGACGAGCTGTCATAAGCTGAAAGGTAATACCATCCATGGTACGACCTGGGATTGACTTTCAACCGATATAGCCTCTTCACCTCTTCAAAGGAAGGATCGCTAAGTCCTGCCCGATGCCAAACCACGTACAACCCGGCCAGAATCCTCCAACTGTTTAGACTCAGCTGACAGGGGGCGATCTCCATTTCGGCCAATATCCAAGCAAAATAAGGTTGAAACGGCAAACGTAGCCCACACTCGAAGAAAATAGGAAGAAGTGCCATCGAGCCCTCGTCAGGCTGACTGGCACGATCCATTAGGCCAGGAACTTCAAGAGCAATGTCTATTGGGATGCTATATCGTTGCCGCAATAGTGCCAGATCATCCTCGGTTATCTTAGAAGGACGGTTCATATCCAAAGCCGACGACTCCAAGTTCTCCAGGCTCTGGGTCCTTCCGAGGAACTCTCTGATGGTGGGAGTCATTTTCAATCTCAGAAGGAGTGGGGGTAGTATCGAGATCTTCTACACTAGGCGCCCCTGAGCCCGAGGAGAGCTTTTCAGCAGGGGAGTTGAGATTTTGACAGGCCTTTCGGAGGAGAATTACTGTCAGACATCCCTGACACCCAGAAAACAGAGGAAGGGGGAATAATCAGTCTACGAGAAGCTACCCACGATGCCCGTGCTAAACTAGATATGAAGTCTCTAAAGAAGTGCCCTAAAACAAGACCCAACAGAACCACAAGTCTCTCCCTAAGCAAAATAAGCAGATATAATCACAACACAACAAAAGAAGGCAGATCACTCAGAAGACTTACTTGTTCTTCTCGAAACATGAGGTTACACGCTGCGGTGATGCTCGTTCCTTAGGTGCTCGACAACAAAGAAGGATGAAGACCGCGGCTTGAGCTTCAAGAGCACGGAGTTAAGTGGATCACAAAGAAAGAGAAGGAGAAATTGCCGAAAAAATGGAAACAGTGAAACCCTCGTTCTCTTATAGTCATGACTGGGATGCACATCACCGTCGGTTTTGGCGGGAACCAGCGGATGTTTACAATGTCGAAAGTTAGAAGAAACCCTAAAGCTGATTTGATGGCATTTAAGAAGACATGATAGTAGACCCGGCCGGCGGTTCGGTTCCGGTTCGGAACCGAACCGAACCGGCGGTTACCGGTTCCACAAGTGTGGAACCGGAACCGAACCGGTTAAATCCGGTTCGGTTCCGGTTCCACACTTAAGTGGAACCGGAACCGAAAACCGAACCGGAACCGAACCTTTCGGTTCCGGTTCGGTTCGGTTAAATATATTTTTTTTTTTGATTAATTTAAATAAAAAAAATGAGATTAAATTTAAAAAAAAAAATTTATTACATTGAAAGCTTGAGCTTAAATTTTTAATATTTAAGTTGCCTACGTATCCTCCAAGGGTGAGAGGAATCAAAGCTCACGTAGTTCCATTACAAGTTTTAGTCTTTTAGACATATCCCCTTTTGTAAATTATAATTTTACAATTATCAATCATCATTATCGGTTGATCCTTGGCTCCGGTTCCGCTTGCACTTGTTGCAGAAGCATTATCGAACAAATCTTCACAATCATCGGGGGCATCTTCTTGTTGTCTCAGATCAGCTCGAGTCCAATCATCCACACAAGCTGTTGCTTCTAGAGTGCTTGGATGTAATGAAGATCGCCTAGCTTCCAATATATTACCTCCCAAGCTGAAGGCTTGCTCAACCGCAACGGTGGAAATAGGTGCTGCCAAGATCTCTTTAGCAATAATAGATAAAACAGGATATATATTTTGATGCCGGTTCCACCATTCAAGGATTTTAAAATTTTTACTGCATAAACTTTCATTAGAAAACTCAAAATTTGTAGATAAATAATTATCTAATTCAGGGTTATTAGTTGTCGTATCCCTAGCTTTTTTATTTCGTTGCAATAACCAACGATCCCCTGCGCTAAGTCTTGTTTGAATTACCGGTTCGCTACTACTAGATTGACCTAATGTTCCTAAGTTATATCTTACAATATAATCATTAAATAACTCAATTAAATCATTTCTTAATTTCGTCATTAATCTAGTAATGTCAATTTCATCTAATATTCCTAAATAACCATAATAAGCTTGTAAAGCACCACTCAAACCTTCTAATTTAAATCTAGGATCAAAAACAGCAGCAATAAGATAAAGTAAAGGAATTTCTCTAAAATAGTTTAACCATTTTACCTTCATAACAGTAATGGCTTCTAACAAAACAATATCATTAGGATCGCTACTGTCAACATGCTCATCGAGAGTGCCAACAATATTTAAACTCTCAAGAAGAAATAAATGTGCTGTAGGATAATAAACGCCGCTAAAAACTAAAGTAGCATCATTAAAAACTTTTAAAATATCTAAAAATTTTTCACAAATATCCCATTGACTAGGATAAAGTGTGATATTTTGAACATGTTGAGAAAAAAACTACATAATGCATCTTTGTATTGAAATGCTTGACATAAAAGAAAATAAGTAGAATTCCAACGTGTTGGAACATCTCTTGAAAATTTAATCGGTTTAATACCATTTATTTTACAAAACTTGGTCATTCTCTCCTAATTTGAGAATATGACCAAATACAGTTAAGTGCCGTTTTAATTGGATCAAGGAAAGGTGATAATAATTTTAGACCGTCTTGCACACATATTGAGGACATGACATGTACAACGAATATGAAAAAACCGACCCCCTAAATTTGGTTGACATATTTCTTTTAAATCATTGATGGATGCAGTATTTGCAGATGCATTATCAAATCCAATTGTTAAAATTTTTCTCCTAAACCATATTCATCAAAAATTACCTTCATCATTCTATAAATATTATGTGCAGTATGTTGGTCATCAAAAACTCTAAATGCAATTAGTCGTTTTTGCATGGTAAATGATGCATCAATCCAATGACAAGTCACACCCATGTATGAATGTGTTTGCCAATGATCACTCCAAATCAGAACATACAGAAATACGACCTTTCATCTCTTTAAATATTTCATTTAAAATAATTTTACCATCTTTGTATAATTTAAAAATATGACGTTTTGTTGTGTTTCGAGTCATTCTACATGCAGAAGGGTTTAAAGCATTATGCACGTAATTAGTAAAATGAAGTTTTTCACCAAAGCTTAAAGAAAGATGTGCCATACAAGTTAATTTCGCAAATTCCTCTCTATTTTTTGCATCAGAATATTTAAATAAATCTAAAGCACTCGTACCTCTACTTGATGATGCGTACCTGGCCATTTGAGTTTGCGTCGTATCAATGCCAAATTCAACCGGATGATGTTTTTCCATGTGCTTGATCATATTGCCATATCCACCTGAAAATTTGTAGATAACCCCACAATAGTTGCAAACTGCTCGTTGTGAATCATCTTCTAGGCGTTCCAAATTAAAATGAATTTTGAAAATATCCGAGGACCGAGCCTTAACTTCTCTTCTCCGTGATTGTGCACTGACACTAGGGCCGCTCTCTTGGGTTGGCATATTTGACATTATGTTCTCGGATGAGCTTGCCATTTGAATAATTGCGATGCGAATGCCGAATGTGATAACAAATTAATTAACAACTAAATAAGAGAATTGTATTGAAGTAAGATTGAGAATAAGAGATTTATAGAAAATGAGAGAGTTGAGAATTGGTGTGATGAAATTATGAAAAATGAATCCTATTTATAGAATTTTAGAATTTTTTTGATACCAAAAATGCCCCTAAATATAACCGTTTTATTACCGTTATTAGGGGTACATTAGTAATTTTTATTTTATATAATAAAAAAAATTTTTTTAATTTTATTTATTTTTTTTTTTTTGGCAGGGAGCCGTTTGGCAGGGAGCCAAACGGCTCCCTGCATCCCCCAACGGCAGTAGCCGTTGGGGGAAACTAATAAGGCCCCCAACGGCTACTAGCCGTTGGGGGCCTTAGGGTTCCTGTTGGAACCCTACGGTTCCAACAGGAACCCGACGGTTCCAACCGGAACCGAACGGTTCCGGTTGGAACCGTCCGAACCGGTGGAACCGTACGGTTCCACCGGTTCGGACCGGTTCGAGTTGGGGTGGAACCCCAACCGAACCGGTCCCATTCCGGTTCGGTTCCGGAACCGGAACCGGTTCGGTTCCGTTCCGAACCGGAACCGTGGCCGGGTCTACATGAAGTTGTGCGTCTCGAGGAAAAATGCGAAACGGCAAGAAGATTCTTTTTTGCATTCTGGGACGACTACCAGCAAGAACAATCAGCACACCCTCTTCATATAGTTCCCGGCACCAACTCGCATACTCGTTGGAACCGAAAACTAGGGGACAAATGTTGATGGTGTTTTCAGGCACTACGGCATTTAAGACAGCACGACAAGGACGAAAGGGTAAATTTCTCTCCCTGGTTGACATCATGAAGAATACCGACCACATCATGAAGAATACCGACCACATCATGAAGAATACCGACCACATCATGAAGAGACCGACCTCATTATGAAGGGACCGACCACTTTGGTTCAGTTGACCGAGCATTATAGAGGTCGGCAAGGACATTCTCAGCATAAAAGGATCGCCATGGCCGACCTCATGCACACCGACCAGATAGCAAGGCGTGTTCAGGAAGGAAGAGCATCCTATTCTTCGGATAATGAGACAAAATTATCCTACTATCACGGGAAAATTGATGAAATCAGTATCTTGATAGGACAAAAGGAGTAAAGGTAGTTTGAAATGAGGAAACCTTGTAAGAAATGGAGATTGGCTCAGCTAGGAAGCCTTGTAGGAGAAGGAGTCTAAATTCTGTTATTATAAATAGGAGGGGAGAGCATGTGTAAAAGACATCTGAAAATCATCACAAGAGTGAGAGATTAGAGTCATAAAGTTCCGATTTGTAAGAACAAATGAGAGGCCTGAGAGGTGTATTTGAGTAATAAAAAGAGTACCACCCTGTTCTTGTCCGTGGACGTAGGTCGGATCTCAAAATCCACCGAACCACGTTAAATCACCTTGTCTGATTGGCGTATTTTCTTGTTTTCCGCTAAGTTTGCTTTTGGTTTCCCGCATAACCAAACAAATTCACAGTTGAAGGAGGGTTCCCTCAGAGGTGATATTCCCGTATTACCCTGAGACCAAAATCCACCGTCAACAGAAATATTATTAGGAAAATCTAAAACTGAAATTTGAAGCAGTATGTTGGAGATGAGTATATAATTTGATATAAATCTTGTACCAAAACAGCAAATACCATTGAGATTTGAGATTGTCCTAAATAAACATTATGAAATTTTATAAAAATGACCCATTAATTTTTTTTCCCAAAAAAATATATATACTTTTATAATGACATCTTATTGATCAAACAAATACTTATTAGATTTAAATACCTTTATATTCTTCAATAGCCAAATTTTATCTCTTTCACTTAGCAAACACCACAAATTTTCTCTATCTAGTTGACAAACACGACAAACCCAAAATAATAGTCATAAAAAATATTCATGCAAAATCAACAAACGATATAAACATGAGTACCTCTAATTTTTTAAAAATAATTAATGAGTGTGAAATTATTATGTATCACGTCGCTCAAGCACCCGTGCATAATTCCGGGAGGTCGCACAGAAGCCCGAGCTTTTGTCCGAAAGCTCGGACATCTGGATTGGTATCCACATGTAAATTTTTATTAGAGAATAATTTTTTTATAAATTAACTTCAATTTCCTACCCTTTTCATGATAATAATTATTTCTTTAACTTAATAAATCATACAAAAACTTTCATATAAATGAAACCACCATAACCTAGGGTTGACTTGATATTTCTCTTATAAAAAGAAAAGAAAAGAAAAATATAAATTGGTTATTGTATTAATCATGGATAATTTGAGAAAAAAATAATTATATTTAATCATTAAATATATTTTTGATCTTGACAAAAGTTAAATGCATCAAATTTGTAAATTCCCTCGACATTATCGTTGCTTCAATTATGGCGTTCATAGTGGCTATTTGTCTCGGCATTTCTCTTTAGAATTTAGATTTGCTCAAATCAAATGATAAGACCTCCTACCATCTGCCCCATCTCTTCATGTTTTTAACAAAAAAAAGTTAAAAACAATAGTTTAAAAGTGATTTTTCTTTTTATTCGATTCATGTTGACACCATATTTTTATTCGGAAAAATATCGGGATCTTCCAAAACTCTAATACGTTATTAAACGAGTAAAATTTATATTTTGAACCTACATTTTTTTTTTTGGTTATCTAAATAACTTTTTTATAGAATGTAGGTTCTATAAAATCCATACGTTTGATCAAAAGTTTGTTGAACTTAAAAAGTTAGTTTATATTATCAATCAATACTCTATACCAAATGGTGTAAGTTTATGATTCATTTCCGTTTATCTTCTTAGACGTCCGTCTTGATATTGAGCTTGAGTGAATTAGACAAAGACTCGAGACGTGTTTTTCTTAAATGGATAGGGCGTTGGTGTTTATAAAAATATACTCGGACATCAATATTTATAATATATGTTTAATCAAACCATCTTATAATAATTCCCAGAAAATAATATTAGTGAATAATAAATAATAATCGGATACATTTAAAATTTTTATTTATTTAAAGAAACAAATTGGTGGGAACTTGATAATTGGAAGGGAGGACTTGTCGGTGGAAGTTAAGAAAGCAAGCTGCACGCGGATAGGAATTCACACCTCCCATAGAAAAACATGTATTTGTAGGACAATAACACAAGGGTCCAATATTTTTTTATTATTTCTCATAAAAGCAAAAGTTTTTCCTTTGTGTCAGTTAGGTTCATAACTAATAAGGATGACAACATACTACTGATATATATATATCCGTCTCGTTAAATCATATGATACGAAAATCATTCTCTTATTCATCCCTTAACACACAAGGTCTCCCGTGGGACTTTGTGTGAGTTCCCGTTTACACGAAAATTTTATCTCTATTTAAACGATGATGCCGATATTTGTATCCGATTCGTACAAAAAAAATATAAAATTATATTTGTATACATCTTGAATATATTCGGTCTCATGGACTCCATCCATACAAATATTTTTTTTCATTCATACTAACCTAACAACCATTTGTATGACTATGACTAAAATACACGAGAATTTAGTATGAGTTGTATAAATTTAAGGGAAATTATCATTTTTATATAATTTTTTTAGTTAATTATATTTTTTTTATCTATAATTTGAAAATTATTTACTTTTTTCCTATGATAGCGTAGAAAAATATACAAACTATTCATTTAATTTATGAAAAAAAGTATCATTTTTCCACCTAAAAAAATGAACAACATTTGAAACTTTATGTAGAAAATGAAGTTATTTTAAATTTATTACAACAAACGATACTTATATTATTTGTGAAGAGGTAAAATAATATTTTTCCTAAATTTAAAAAGTGATAGATTGGTGGGTAACACTTATAAGTAGATTTGAATGGTTATAAGACCTAAATATTTAGATTGCATAAGTAGACCAATGTTGAGAGATTTAAGAGGTTCCCTGGGCGCTTTTGAATTACAAATAAGAAGGTTATGTCATTTTTCTAGAAAAATATATAAAAAGCAGGATCTATATGTTATTATTCCATATTTATATAATAAATTCAAATATATCTATCAAATATCTATCGATATCACGAAACAAAAGGCTTTATGAAGTGTGTTTTTTTTTTTTTTTTTTTTTTTTTTTGTGGTAAAATATTTAAGATTTGGTTATTAGGTATTGGGTTCGAGTATATGAGATGTATTTTTTTATAAGAGCTTGAGACAGTCGGGAATTTTATATATTCCGCTTAAGGTCCGGTCGGATGATTTGGTCGCGAAGTTTCTAACGTTTTAAAATAAAATCACGAAACAAAAGTGTAGAAAATAAAAAAAGGGAAATTATTAATAGTTTATCCAATATTTAGTACATTGTAAAAAAATATAAATACTAAAATTTTATTCATCGATTTATTCAAATATTGTAAAGTGTATTAAAAATATAGAAAATATTTACCTATTTTATATCACATGTATAGTTAATATTTGACACATATTTTCATCATATATGTAAATTCAATATTTTAAAAACCGGACCGGTGATCCAAAAGATTTAATAGGTTAGTGGTTCGACCGGTTGAACCGTTTCGAAAAAACCGGTAGAACGGTGATGAAAAATTGAGTTTGTCGAACCAGACTCACGGACAATTCCCAATTTAGCCATATATATTTTATAATCATTGAACATACTAATAAATAAAATTTCATGATTTATATATTTTTAATAACATACACATATTTACTAATTTACATAAAATAAAATAAAAAAAGATATCCAAATCTCAAACTCCCTGTCTTTCTCTAATTTTTCTCCCCATAAAATCCGCTTATCAAAAACATTTCCATCATTTCAAAACCAAAAAAAAAAAAAACATCAAAACGCAAAATATATAAAAGAGAAAAAGAAAAGAAAAGAATAGAAAAATTACACATATTTTACTTCTGTTCCGTCCACCAAATCGAGAACGAGGAATCGCTTCGGTTCATTTCAGGTTTCTTGATAAGCTCCCTTTTCTTCTGTTGCTTTGCTTTTTTCTTGTTTACTTATTACTTTTAATTATTTTGACTAAACTAAAACAATCACTTGAATTTGCTGCGGAAGAGACTTGTAAGTTTGACTCCTTTTTTTTTTTTTTTTTTTTAATTCTTTGTTTTTAGTTAAGTTAAGGCAGCTGAATAAAGGAAACAGAAGTAGTTTTTTTTTTTGTTTTGGTTGACATTTTTGATGAATTTATGGAAAATTCTGCTGAATTAAGTGATATATATAGCTGTTTTGATTTAGATTATGTGTTTTAATTTTATTAGTGGGTGAGCAAATGACTTAGCATATAAGATTCTAACTATTGTTATCTTATATTCACAGGCCGAATTGGGGCTGCTTTTATATGGAATTTGGCAGTTGGGTTTGCAAATCTGTTTTCAGTTATGGTGTCAATGATTGAGTTTTTTAAAACTTTGGTACCATGAAGTTTTAGTAGAACGTGGGAATAAAAGTGTTATTTGAAGTTTTGAGTGTTATCGGGGTTGTCATTTACTTTTTGGTATCGGGATGGGCTGTAAGTGTTCAAAGCTATCAGCTTGTTGCTCGGATTTGTTGTATGGTGGAGCTGTGCCTGAGGCTCAAGACATTGGTAAGTTAAGGGGAGTCTTGGGTTTTCTCTTTTTCTTTTGCCTTAATGGGGAGTGACTTTCAATGCTTGAGAGTTGGTTTTATGGTTTGCAGAAAATGAGGAGACAGGTGAAGTTGATAATGTCCCCGTGTTCTGTGAGTACTCTATCGGGACACTTAGGACGGCTACGTCTGGATTTGCTGTGGAAAACATAGTTTCTGAACATGGAGAAAAGGCACCAAATGTGGTTTTTAAGGGAAAGTTGGAGAATCAAGTACGGATTGCTGTTAAGCGATTTAATAGGTCGGCATGGCCTGATGCCCGACAGTTTTTGGTAAGCATACTCTGTCTAGCTTTATGAATTATGGCTACTATTGTTCTTTTGGGTTACTCAATGGACTCATGTCTAAACATTATTAATAGTCAGATAAGAACTTTTATCTGTTGTATGCATATGTTAATCTGTTGAAAAGGGTTTTCACAGTATCTGCAGTATCATTATAAAAACCTCTGTGTAAAAATAACTTGGTCCATGGCATTGGCTTGCTTCATCTTTCTTCTCGTTCAATGTATAAAGGTTACTGATGCTGTGATTATTTTTGACATTCCAATATGAGAATTTTAGCTCTTTTAACTTT